>JABCKT010006516.1:0-70354 GCA_018858115.1 Tephrocybe rancida
ATCACTTACAGATGAAAATGCATTTCAATAGGTGTCTAGTTACACTATATAATGCATTAAGGTGCCAGTATCTAGTGCCCCCCGTACATACCCCCCACAAGCTCTCTTGCCTCTAGCAATTTGCTTGATTCCTTGGCAGTGTCTCGAGTAATCCCTCGTATACGCTAGCCAGGCTCCTGGAGAAAGACATCGGCGACCGATGCTCCCTTAGATATCGTCAAGATATGTGTGCTCTGTGGCCTATCGGACCAGTCGGATACTCTCAGAGGTTCTTCGCCCTTGGGAATAACTACACTAGCAACAGATCTTCGTCGTACCTGCTGTCGCCTCGAGTGGACGACAGAAGATGCTGAAATGTTACAGCCTAGACTCAATTGAGTAGAAGAGATGCCGACAATAAGTTCCATTGTGGCGTTCGATTTGTAAGTCCTCATTTTTCATTTTATGCATGTAGCAATTGTCATGCATTACAGATGGCCGGCTGATGGAGAACCAATCAGTAAGCATGTATGAAAGAAAAGAAGATGGAAATGCTCACTATACATTGGATAATCAGACCTTGCACAGTCCGAAGCATCCCATCTCTCGCTTCCGACGCCGCCCTTCACAATGAAAAGGTCTGTCGGGTCGTACTTTGATTTGATTGCGGACAATCCCGCGTAATTTGGTCCATAGAATGTTGTTTGGAAGTCAGTCTCAAGTCCATCTGCCTCGTTGGAGTAGGCACCAGCACCGGGTGGCGCAAGCTTCTGCAGGATCGGCAGTTGCTTGTCCCGAAAAGTAGTTTCTATTTTCCGAACAGTGGCAACTGGTGTAGATTCATTCCATTTGTTTACAATGATCAACTGATATGGCGTAAGTCGGCAATAAGCGTTATTGTAATTAGAAAATCACTTGCATGAGTTTTGGCTGTCCTCCACTTAGGATTGACTACGGATGCAATTCCTGCATTCTGGGAAACTTTTCCTGTGGATTACATCAGTACTGCATCTAAAAATTCGAAGGTGGGCAGACCCCCAGCGACCAGATTTCCAAGAATACTATATGTTGACGCTGTGAGAAGATATGACCTGCAGGCAGGGTGTCACGCACTTCGCAGCTCCGGCCTTCAAAAGGTCGACATAAGCCTGGCCAACCAAGGTCGGGTGTTACGGTAAACCGCCACATCTACGAGTCTCGATCCCATCACGAAGTCCAAGCCTGTGTTGTCGTCACTAGAATTTAACCCGTGGTTTATGCTGTCAATGATGACGGTATGCATTACACTGGTGCCAAGAAGTAGAACTTGATTGATAAAAGGTTGCACAGCAGCAATCGCCGATTCAACTGATGTATTGGGGAAGAAAGTTGACAATTCTAGCTTTGGACCCAGCGTGAAAGTGCCGTTGATCGATATCTTGGCCTGTGTCGTCAAGAAGAAATATTGGCCTGCGTAGAATGAGTCCCAATCGAATATATGTTGTGCATGAGCGGCAATAACTCGGCTCATGATGTCAAAGTTCAATGCCGAAACGGTCATAAGGGATATAGTAACATTGAAAGTGGGAAACGTTTGGAAAGTTGCTGAGACAATCACGCCCCACGATCCTGCACCTCTGCCGCGTATAGCCCAAAACATTGAGATGTCCTTCTCAGTATGATGTAGTTTGCAGAATAAGAATCACATACGATCGGAATTTTCTACTTCATTGACCGTGACTAGTGTTCCACTGGCAAGCACGACCTGTAGTTCTGTCGATAGACTCTATGCTCAATGGGAGGATCAGCGACAACATAACACTCACTTACCGTGACAATTATCGGCAGCCAAGCCCAGTAAAGGAGATGTAGCGGAATGGCCAGCACCTTGAACATATCCACCAGCGGCCACAACAGTCGAAGCGGTTCCTCCCACTACAATTTTTCCAATTGCACCCGAAGCAGTATAAATCTCGCTCAGAGTGACACAGCTTCCTACAGTGATGACAGAACCTTTGTGGTTACTACCGACATGAAAGCTGTCTGTGAATGTGATGTCTTTCAACTTATGGGTGGATATCAGAAGAGAATCTTTGGCAGTTGAGCGGCCAAGGAAGTCGTGACCCGAAGCTTTCACAGCAAGGCGGAGGTTGTTGGTCTGAGCAAATTTTACGCCTGCCTATGCAAGTGAATGATATTGTGGAGAAGTGAGGCTGCACACGGTAAGATGATGCTGAGTTACCTGTATGTCACCTGCGGATTCGGCCAAGACAGCAAAGAGGGGGGTGTTTCCTTGGCCACACACTGTGCCATTGCGCAAACAAAGAGAAGGAGTCCTGGAGTCCCAGTCCTTTACAAGGAAACCAGCAGTTAAACAGGCAAAATCTTTTCGATAAGGAGATTGCTTACTGATTCAAAATTGACCTGTACTCATTTTGCTTCAGTAGTCACTCCAGATGCCTAGCATTATTTAACGCACTTGGTTCATGGCACCAGGTATTTCATTACGAAAAACTGCGCTGGACCACTGCGCATCTGTGCAGGAACCGGCCGGCAGGTTTTTACAGAACTGCGCAGATGGGACGACTGAGACCAGACGGCCTGATATGGTCGAATTTAAGGCTGCCCATTGAGCATCTTTCGGATAGCCTATACTCCCGGGAACATTGCAACAAGTCTTTGCCAGAACACCCAGCACGGCGTGGCTGGCAAGGAGAAGGACATCAAGGTTCAGCATGTTTGATTGACGTGGAAGAGCACGTCTTCCTATTATATGTGAATTGAATTAGAATTTGACGGAGGGACCAAGACCAAGACCGACCCGGAAAGAAGTAATGTACATACATATCCTTACAAGTGACTTGAGGTCATTGCTGATCGGAGCATTGTAGAGTATCCGGTGCTCCTTATGGGATCACAAAGGAACTCCCGAAAACCACCTGAGGTACCCTAACGCTAACCTGATCCCGATCTAGGTTCTGAGCAAGCCTCTGGCAAGCTGGGTTGCGGAGCGCAAAAACCCTGATCATATGAACCCGGCTTGGACCGAACCTAATCCTGGTCAGGGTAAATTTGGGCAATTTTTGAGTCAATCCAACAGGTCTGTCTGGATAAGAATCACGAAAACTGAATGAATTCCCTGGGTGTAGGTTTCGGGTAAAAAATGGGACGTCTGATTTTGGACCGTATAAAAACAGACAGTCCGAAGGGTTTGATCTGAGCGCTCAAGAGTCAAGAAAACATATAACAAACGAACACTCTACATGTATACCAACTGAACTAAGACGTCGTATGGGAGACACCTCTCAGGTTGAGATTCATGAGCACTATGGGTCGTTACCCACAATATAATTTTTTTATCATGCTCATGTTGCCCAAGTTAACCCTGTTGGAATCCCGGTTGGCGCTCACAATGCCATCTGACCGCGCAGCCACCATTCTTGATCTGAGCGCTCAAGAAAACATATAACAAACGAACACTCTACATGTATACCAACTGAACTAAGACGTCGTATGGGAGGCACCTCTCAGGTTGAAATTCATGAGCACTATGGGTCGTTACCCACAATATAATTTTTTTTATCACGCTCATGTTGCCCAAGTTAACCCTGTTGGAATCCTGGTTGGCGCTCACAATGCCATCTGACCGCGCAGCCACCATTCTTGTGGCTCTTGTGGCTCACGCTAACTCATTTCGGTTTACTCAGGTTTTCTTGATATTTTATTGCTCTCTTTGTCTATATATGTAATGTAAAACTATGTATTTACGCATCCGTTTGCCTCACCCCCAACCTGTACAATTTTTTGAACATCGCCGTGGCTCTCAATTTCGTTCTCTGGCTCACCCGTTTCTCATGAAGCACATTGATTTTGTGCCTTCATCTGCATTCCTCAGTGTACTCTCAGAGGCTCCCACTGTAGTAGAAGGTGGTTGGAAGATATCGGGGAATGATTGGATGTTCTACGGGCTCCTCACGGACAACAAACCCAAGATCATTGATCATGAGGCTCTGAAGGCGTTGAAAAAGGCCACTCGGGGCAATAATACAAATGTTGACTCATTAGATTAAATTTCTACTAGCTATTTTGACCCAGGAACAATGCTATAATATGTCGCCACGCAGTGGGAGTGAAAAAATGGCAGCTGGGGCTTTTTTCTGTTGCGAAAATCACGATGCCTGAGGTAGGTGTCCGGATAAAAAATCACGTTTTTGGAACGCCTGATCTGCCGTCCGGATAACTTTTGGGCCAAGATGGTTTGGATAAAAAAACGCGGATTTTGGGCAGTATAGAATGAGGGATGTAGGTGGGTTTTCAGGGGTCCTGATGACAACCATCTATCACAGGACGGCGAATGGATAGCTTCCGAGCTGAGGGATGGGGCCACAAGGGTTTTAGAATGGAAGCAGACGATGAATGAGTGGGAGCCTGCGCCAATTTGACCTCCGATCGAGGCTACTAGGCCAATTGAAGTGCCATGCAAGTTTCGCTCTGAATCCATTCCCGACGACATGGGCTGGGCATGGGTAATTCAGCGATTGAATTTCCGGAATAATAAGCTTTTCTAGTCTCCTCAAGAGCGTCCTAGCATCTGCTCAATCCTTTCTCGCTCATCGATATCATCGAGCTGAGAGATGCCGCTCAGAAGGAAGCTGCTATACAAGCCACAGTATGAGACTCCCGATGAACAAGTGGGATAATAAGTTGACCACCATGCCGCCTCATCAGGCCTCGAGTGTTTGATTTGCGGTGACTGAGAAACCTCAACTAGCAAGTATGCCGAGATTGGATAGGCGCACTCTCGGAGTGAGAACATCACTTGCGAAGGATAGCATTCTCGGTGTGCCCCAGCCGCTCGTGTTATGCTAGCCCATAGGGCGATAGAAGGACTGCATCCTGCAGAAAACTGATCTTGAATGACTATGAGAATTGTAGAATCTCAGGGATGACGGATTTGGACTTGGCCCCAACAGGTCAGGCCGATTGAATAGTATAAAATTAGGGGCAGACGGAACTTGGTCGGAGCGTTTTCCACACATGGGGTAGGAGCCACATGACGCGTCAGTTATACAGGAGTTGGGGTGGGGGGTAGGGGATGTGGCGATAGTAGACTGGGTAAACTCTTCCGGAGAACTCCACCGACTGGAGGCGTCTCGAGCGAAGCATCCTGAGGTGGTGAACCCGCGTCATCGATTATGCTGGGTAAAATCTTGAGAGGATATGCCGCCCTATTGGTGTCGTCTTCGAGGTCCCATGAGCGCACGAGCACTTGAGACCATCTCTGCTTCAGTAGTAACTAGTCAGCCACAGGAATGGGAACGGGCCGTCGTACATAGGGTTGTTGGGCTTGACGGGGTCCAGGATATCCAGGACGCGAAGCACCGCCTTGTTCATGCCATGATGAGGGAACAGAGAGCGCTCAAATCTAAGTAAATGGGATGGCGCAGGATGGGAGTGGAAGACATGCGGGTTCAAGCGGTGTGTGGATAGGAGGACTCTGCGGCGTGGGTGTGGGCTTCGAGAGTTGTTGGGGGCGCGAGTGATATGGGAGCATGGTGTGGGACGGGATCCGGACGGGGGTGGAAGTGGGATGTGCAGGCGGAGTGGGCTCGATAGGCGGGGGCGTCGATCGCCGTCTGATAAAGATAAAGAATGAAGAGGCGGGACCCGGAGTTGTAACACCGGTGACGAGTTGGCGACGACTACAACATGTTGCGGGCAAGTACTTACTTTGGACCACTTTACAGCAGCCTTTATTTCTCTGCTCACACAATGTGTCCTTGCTGAATCAACTGAGATGACGATAGTTGATCGGATCCTGAGACGAGGATAGGGCGCTGTTGGCAGACGGGTGGCGGCGGACACCAAGGTGCTGTCAAAGCATGATTGTGAGTTTGGCAGGTGACACATGCGGGAAAGACGCACCTTGAGAGACACAATCTTCTACCCTGTCAAGTTGGAAATTGGGCAGTGCAGGAGCTGTTACATAAACGTGTCGTTTGTTGACAGCCTTGTGATGTCATACCCAAGATATCGATTTTCACGAGTACTGAAATTATGGGAGGAATTTGGATGGTAAGTAAAGTTTCAATGACAACAAACCTCAACCAATTTTACCTCTTACTACCATAAATTATGAGATGAAACGCGTGGTTGGGCTACATAGGCGCTCAAAACTCATTGATGTGGCATCATCGATTGACATGAGTGTGCGCCCACTGGGGTTGAACCAAAACGGGAGTGGCTGTTGCTGCAAGGTTCATAGCCATGGCCATTGACTGAGGCGACAGGCAAAGCTCCTTGAGCACGACCACGATGGCGGCGTCGCCCACTGTCTTCCGCGATGCTCTTGTATCATCAACATCAACAGGTAACCACCTCGACCCCACCGACTCCTGGGGCACTGGCTCCTTACCGTTCTTCGGTCCCCTCGAGTGCGTCACACTCCTTCTCTTTGGTGACTTACTGCTAACTGACCCCACTTGTAGTCAGTCCATTGATCAGGCGTCTGTGATGAACGCAATTGACGTCTTCGACTCGCACAACAAAGAGCTGACCGAAAATTTCCTTTGCTGCGGCATCCACCTGTCCGATCTGCATGCCCTGCTTGAGCACTTCGAGGAGGTTCACGTCGTCATAGTCGATCCTACGGCCCCCGCACAAATCATCGTCCCCTTTAATCCACAGCCCCTGGACGACGCCAGCAACATGGAACTTGAGCTTCATCTGACTGACATGTACCCCCCGTACATACCACCCCACAGACTCTCCTCGCACACTTCACACTACACATCCCCGCCACTGCACTCTTCCCAAACCAAGCCCGTCTCGCAGGGTTCCGTGTACCCGGAACCGATTGACACCTTCACGCGTGTTGCCGCACAAGATTCATTGCACATGCCCGACATGTATAGCGCTAGTGGCAGCAGGGTGTCCAGTACCCCAGACAACGAGGGGTATCCGATACCACAGTTCTACAAGAGAACCCCCCCACCGCCACTCCTTACGTCAGCAATCCACAAGCTGAAGCTCAGGGTGCAAGCTGAGGAGGCCGGCCGCACAGGTACGCCCACACCCTTCCCGGACACCCCCGTGCGCTCCCGCCCCACGCGCCGCCCTAGCCCTCTCCGACACGAACTTGCTCCTCGTCCTGCGCGTGGACTTGGGGTGGGGTCGGATGGCGGTAGGAAGCGCCTGAAACCATATTCCCGCCGTCCTGCAGCAAACGAAATTGAGAGCAGCGCCGTGACATTAGATACGAGCCAGCACGTAAAAATGCTGTCCGATCTCGAAAGCTTTCCAGCCTTGGTTGGTTTGGGGCCCAGAGCGCGCGTCACAGCCCAAGCTCAACACATCCTTGGGGATACTGCGCTCTGCAGGGCACTCTTGCGTGCCCGTGGCCCCGATGCTCAACTACTCCTCAATATATTCCAGTGGGTAGGTCACAAGTACCCAAGTCATTTTCTTACATGCTTACCTGCCATCTCGACAGGTCCTCGATGACCCGAGTCTCGTTGATGACCTTAGACGCCGGCTTATTGTAGCCACACAGCGGTTGTCCATCAAGTCTGGTCTCTATCCCATATGCTATGAACTGAAGGACGTTGTGCGAGAGGACCAGGACCCCGTCACGGGAGGCGGGTTTGCGGATATTTACAAGGGCTCGTTTGGCGGACAGGCGGTGTGCTTGAAGACGCTCCGTGTGTATCAGGACACCCAGATCAAGCATGTGTTGAAGGTGCGCTCTACTCCTGTTGTATCATTGTGTCCAACGAAGTGATCTTTCAATAGCAATTTTCAAAGGAGGTCATACTCTGGGGACAACTGTCGCATACGAACGTCCTTCCTATATACGGGTTGTATCAGTTCAAGAAGAGGCTTTGCATTGTTGCGCCGTGGATGGAGAATGGCGACATTGTCACGTACCTCCAACACAATCCATTGACCGATCGGCGCTCCTTGGCAAGTGTAACACACAGTTTATCTATCCAGAGTCTGATCAATACTACGCAGGCATTTGACATCGCCAAAGGGCTGTATTATCTGCACAGCAACGGCATCATCCACGGCGACTTGAAGGGCGTAGGTGTTCTTGTGTCCGACTACCAAATACTCAACGCTGACCCGCGCGCAGCCAAACATCCTTATCGACGATCAGGGCAGAGCATGCCTGTGTGACTTTGGCATCTCCTCTATCTGCGACCCAGAGATCAAAGCGTGGACGACGCAGTCATCTGCCACATCCAAGGGCGGGTCGACGCGGTGGCAGGCGCCGGAGCTGTTTGACCTCGAGAGCGACGAGGACGTGCAGAACACCATCTTCAGCGACGTGTACGCGTTTGGATGTGTATGCTATGAGGTGCGACATTTAACTCCAGATTTCGTACAGAGATTGAGCTTGTTTGGAGAATAGATTTTTACCGGGAAGGTCCCATTCTACAACATCACCCGCGACGCTACAGTTACTCTCCAGGTGAAAGCCCACAAGCGGCCTCTGCGACCGGACGCGCCCGACATATCATGGCGGAGGTGGGGCCTTGCAGAGCCCATCTGGGCACTCATGGAGGATTGCTGGAAGGCTGAGCCAGAGGCACGCCCCGCGGTGCATGACATCATCGCTCGGTTGGCGCCATTTGTGCATCACAGCGAACGGTCTGTCGGCCCCGGATTCGTCCCCCCTACGAACTTCCGGCGAAGTATCAGCGAACCCCCGGACACTGCGTCGATGGCATCCTTTGACAGGCTGTGTAGTGCCATACTGCCAGGGCGGGGCTCGGGCCTGTAGCAGATGACCGTCCACACTCAACGTTGGCGCCGTGGTAGCGTTGCGGTGGTAGTTGTGTCGAGCTTGGCGGTCTGGGCCCCTTGTACACCTGGCCAGCACAAGTTCTCCCTACAAACAAAAGGGAGAAAGGGAGAAGAGGACTCGAGACGGTTGTCCCTTTATTTGCGTGCACCGTCCATGCCTCTCAGCTTTGTTTACTTTCAAGGAACAACAACCTACGATAATATTGATGTAAGGTACGGCGCAATGTAAAACCGATACCTTTTAGTTTTTGGTAACATCGATGTGAGGATGTTCGACCTTGTTACACCCACAACACCCACCACACGCAAAAGAATACTCACCTCACTGAACCGGATCTTCTTCAGTTTTCCGTTTTGAATTTTGCGATGGGCCACGAGCTACTCGCCGATAGTGAAAAGTGGCGGTTTGTAGTGTGAACAGAGCAGTCACGCTACTAGGGACAATAATGTACCTGTGCTGGATGCACGAGATGAACGCTTGCAACTGAGCGAAGATCAGGTCGATCATCATCGAAGGGGGGCGAGTCCAGTACTGGCACAGAAAAGCTCTCCCGCTTGATTCTTCTGGTTTGAGGAAGCCCTATGCAGACCACACATCGTACCAGGCGACTTCGGTGGCGATAGATGATAGATTTGGATAAGGGTTGAACAAGAGATAAGATAAGGAAGATCGCGATCGGAATGTTGGCCGAGTCACGTACAGTCACGCGCCTGATTTTTCTAAAGTCGATGCTGCATCTGGTGCGTCGGAACGCAGCTCTATTCCGTTTCCATCGATCACCATCGTCTATCTCTTGCCCTCGCCTGACCCTACACCGTACATACACCACATCAAGCACATACATGGCGAACACCACACCGCAACCACAGGAGCTCGAGGCCCAAAAGAACCTCCTTGCATCTCTGAAGAAGGATGGCGCCGATCAGCAGGTTATCGAGGATGCGAAGAAACGACTCGGGGAGATGCAGAAGGCCCTCGCACTGGCGAATGCAGCAGGGAAGGGGAAAGCGGCCGCTGCTGACGGAAAGAAGCGTGAACGACTGATGCTCAAAACCGCCAAGGTGTGCACTCTACGCTACTCAACATGTCCATCGACCACTCATGATAGTGCAGGGAACACGCGACTACGGTCCCGTAGAGATGTTCTGCCGCGCCCATATCGAACGCATCGTCACCGACGTGTTCACCACCTACGGGGGCTCCGAACTCGACACCCCCGTATTTGAACGCAAGGACGTGCTCACCGGCAAGTACGGTGAGGACGCGAAGCTCATCTTTGACCTTATGGACCAGGGCGGCGAACAGCTGGCGCTGAGGTATGACCACACGGTGCCGCTCGCGCGGTATCTCGCGATGGTTGGCGCGAATAATACCCAGAGCAAGATTTGGCAGGTGGGGAAGGTGTACAGGAGAGATAATCCTGTTATGAGCAAGGGAAGGATGAGGGAGTTTAAGCAGGCTGTGAGTGTGATGCCGTGGGATGGAACGAGGACTGATTTTTTGCTTAGGACTTTGATATTACGGGAACCTGGGACTCAATGATTCCGGACGCGGAACTTATGAGCTTACTTTGCACTATTATGACGAGACTTGACGTTGGCGATTATACGATCAAGGTTCGTCGTCTCACATCTGTGTAGCCTCACGATGCTGATCGTCCTCTGTGGCGTTAGCTCAACCACAGAAAAATCTTGGACGGCATCTTTGAGGTGTGCGGCGTGCCAACAGAGAGCATTCGCGCAATATCGTCGGCCGTGGATAAACTCGACAAGGTATGCGTTCTGTGGTTTAGCAAAATCCATTCTTCATTCATCTACCAGCTTCCATGGGCCGAAGTTAAAAAGGAGATGACAGACGAGAAGGGGCTCGATGCTGCCGTTGCTGACAAGATCGGCGAGTACGTCAAGCACAAGGGTACGCCTCCATTTCCATTTTCATGAAACGCATCGCTGATCAAAATAGGCGGACCGGATCTCCTCGAAAAACTTAAGGCTGACACCGCACTGACCGCTAACGCCAGCGCGTCGCAGGGCCTCGCCGACATGGCTATTCTATTTGGCCTCCTCGACGCATACAAAGTTCTCGACAAAGTAGGCCTTGTTTTGCTGTATGCCACATCGAGCGTTTCTAATCCCTATTCAGTTCTCTTTCGACCTCTCCCTCGCTCGCGGACTCGACTACTATACCGGAATCATCTACGAAGCTGTCGTCGAAGCGTCCGCGCCTCCCAGCCTCACCTCTTCCGTCCCTGCGGCCCCACCACCAAAAAAGTCGAAGAAGCCCAAATCTTCCGCAGACGACGAAGAGGAGGTCGATGAGTCCCAGGTCGGCGTCGGCTCAATCGCAGCGGGTGGGCGGTACGATAACCTCGTGGGTATGTTTACAGCGGCGGCAGCGGCGGAGGGGAAGAAGGCCCCAGAGCTTCCGTGTATTGGTGTGAGTATTGGGCTGGACAGGGTGTTTGCGATCGTGTGGCCCAGGTGGGTCGAGAAGGGCATGAGGAGTAAGGAGACACAGGCTTATGTTGTGAGCATGGGCGATGGACTGCTGAAGGAGCGTGTGGAGCTCGTGCAGGAGCTTAGGGAGGCAGGAATCAAGGTGCGCGCGGTCTTCCTTGAGTTTTCGTTTGGGTGAGCTGATCATGTGCGCAGACGGACTTTTTAGCAAAGAACAAGCCGAAACATCAGGTGCAGTTCGCGGCGAGCGAGAAGGACGAGGTGCCGTTTGCGATTATCATTGCGCCTGAGGAGTGGACGGCGGGGTATGTACGCGTTAAAGAGCAGAAGTGGGAGTTTGTCGATGGGCAGAAGCAAAAGGTTAAGTCGGAGGATAAGGGGACTCAGGTGAAGAGGGAGGAGCTTGTGAGGTGGTTGAAGGAGACGCAGACGTTGAGGGGGTGGGCTACCGGGAAGCTGGTCGAATGAATGTGAATTTGAATGTATTGATTACTAGACTATAGATCTAAGGAAACATGCGTGTATACGTAGTGAGGTACGAAGCGTAAAGCTCGAGGGATCGTAGTCGAATTCAGGCTTCAATGGACAAATGTAGAGTCGCCGAAGGAGGTGGCGACCGGTGGGAATTTCTTAAACGCGCCCCAACATTTGAGAAACGCGTGCCGATTGTCCAACGGTTCCAGACCCTCGCTGACCCTGAGGTCAGGGCGCGGCAAGATAGGTTCGTGCGCAGTAACAATGGTAGGTAAAATTACCGGAGTCTGAGTCGAACGGGATATGGTGCAGGTGTCTGATGAGATTGAGAGCTGTATGATGAGATCCGAAATTGTTACTAATGTTAGCGGTTATTGTGAAAACGTCAGGGTGGACGTCAGGCTCGGGCAAGGCGATTGAAACGCGATTGAAACATTGAAAGTTGACGTCCAGTGAGTGTTGGTTCTGGTCTTTGCTCGTCGGATGATGTCTGATATGATGGAACAAAAGTTTTGCAACCTGAGTTGGTTGTACTGGACTGAATCCTAATGTCACTGGAGATCGAAAATGAAAGGTGTCGGAGGTCTTGTGACGTGACCAAAACATATACACCTCTGTGACACGACGTTCCGCGTTCAATTCTCATTTTGACTACCATGTCCACTGCCCAGGCTCGGCCAGCTCACGCACGCGCCATTCTCGGCAAAGAGTTATACGAGCAGTTGCCCAACACAAAGGTTTTACTCGTAGGCGCAGGTGGAATTGGATGCGAACTTTGTAAGTGCTTCAAAATCCATAACACGGAGCAACACCTCACACTGACAGGCTTCCAGTGAAGAACATTGTGCTAGTTGGATTCGGGAAAATCACTTTGTTGGATTTGGATACTATAGATTTATCCAATCTCAACCGCCAGTTCTTGTTCAGGAAAAAGGACGTCAAACAGAGTAAAGCGCTGGCGAGTATTTCGCGATTGCTGTCAAATTTAAACTGTCTAAATTCCGTTCAAAGATTGCTGCACAAACTGCAGCACCTTTCAACCCCAACGTCACCCTGACGCCAATACATGGGAATATTAAAGAGCCACAATACGATATTCCTTGGTTCCAGCAATTTGATATCGTCCTCAACGCATTGGACAATCTCGGTCAGTACCTCGTTTCGGTGGGAAAGTTCGTTCATGGCTCAATGTCGCGTAGATGCGCGGAGGCACGTTAACAAAATGTGCATGGCCGCACAGGTGCCACTCGTAGAATCAGGCACTGCCGGCTACCTCGGTCAGGTTCAGCCACTGTTAAAGGTCGGTCGCATCAACCTCGTTAATGAATTCCGGGTGAATCTTGGATAGGACCGCACGGAGTGTTTCGACTGTATCCCTAAACCGACGCCCAAAACTTTCCCGGTGTGCACAATCCGTTCAACGCCCAGTCAAGCTATACACTGCATCGTCTGGAGTAAAAGCTATCTATTAGGGTACGTAACCCATCGTTTTGATAATATTCAAGGCTCATGGCCTCTCAGTCAACTGTTCGGCGAAGATGAGGACGCAGGGAGCGAACTAGACGCGGCAGAGCAGCAGGGAGAAAATGGTACTGCTCTCCGTTCCGGTTTTCGATGCATACTTATCTTTTGCACAGCCCAGGAAATTGCCACGCTACGGAAAGAAGCTCAGGCGTTTAACAGTGTGCGCACTGCCCTTCGGTCAACGGACCCGGAAATCAACCGCGATGCCGCCAAACTCGCCTTCCAAAAGGTAAGGCTCGGCATTCACGCTCGAAAACTTGGCCTAACTCATTCTACCAGGTATTCAACGCGGACATAAAAAACCTCCTGGTCATGGCCGACATGTGGAGGTCTCGCGCACCGCCCGTGCCTCTCGACTTTGACGCGATTCTCGATGACACTTTCGTGCTTCGAGCTGAGGTGGCCCCGCAGACTGCCAGTGGCAGCAAGTTCCCAGCCCCTAGTGCCAATGGGAGCGGATCAGGCCTCAAGGACCAGCGGGCTTTGTCGCTAAGGGACAATGTTGAGCTGTTCGTTGCAAGGTGAGTCGATGGCCTCTTCGACCTCTTCCAACTATCTAAATTTTGCGTAGCACGAATCGATTGGCTGCTCGCCTGCAAAGTGGCAATGAAACCACGATCGCTTTTGATAAAGATGACGAAGACACGCTCGACTTCGTTACAGCAACATCAAACCTTCGATCTGCGGCATATGGTATTGGTAGACAAACCCGTTGGGAAGTTAAAGGTTTGCACCCCACGTTTTTCGTCATGATCGCAACTAATAAGCCCTATGCACAGAAATGGCTGGTAACATCATCCCGGCTATCGCGACCACCAACGCCATCGTCTCGGGCCTCATTGTGCTACAGGCGCTGCACCTCTTGCGCCGCAACGACGCAGGCCTGCGTAACGTCCACCTACAGTACAAGCCCGCCGTCCCCCTGAGCACCATCACGCTTTCCAAGCCCAACCCCGGATGTGGTGTGTGCCGCGACACGTACAGCCTGGTGCAGTGCGACCCCAGCCGTGCGCTACTTGGGGATATCGTCAAGGGTATACTTGGCAATGACCATAGGGAGGTCAGCGTGTATGAGGATAAGAGAGTGTTGAGTGACCCCGATTGGGAGGATAATTTCGAACGGACCTTGGAGAGTTTAAATGTTGCGCGAGGGAACTTTTTGACGATTGTGGATGAGGAGGGAGAGTGGAATACGATTTCGGTTGGGCTTAGTGTATTGCCGTGGGTGTTTCGTTCTCAGTGTCTTGACAAATTCGCTTATGATATTCTTCGGTTGGTATCTATCTAGGCCTGACCACCCGTCGGACGCTCCACCCTACATCATGCCGTCACAGCTTCCCCAGCCGCCTAAGAAACAAAAGGTACCAGCACCGGCGCCAGCGCCTATTACGCCACCGCGGGTTTCGAAGAAGCGTTCGTTACCCATTGACATGGACAGCGATGTCATTGATTTGGCGCCAACGCCGAAACGCTTGAAGATGACTCTCAATGGCGTTGCGCGTCCCCAGGAGAGCCCGAGCAAACGACGGAGGTTGGAGGAAGATGGCGTGTTGCTTGTAGATGGGCCTGGGGAGCTCGCGGATGATGTTATCGTCATTGATTGATTTGGGGTTGTGTTGGACTACAGATGGACATTTGAGTTCGCTACGCACATATTGTACTATCGCTCCGTCTAATTCAACGCTTTGGCGGTTACGTCTTCTAGTTTGAGTGAGTTCGAGAAGTTGGTGGCGTGAGAAACCAATTATGGTTGGATGAACAAAAGTCATAAGACGAATTAAGACTACAGCAGCTGTCTACTATCTTTACAAGTAACCTGATGACCGTGGCATACGAGCTGCATGAGGAGCAATGCACAGGATGGTGGTTGCGTTATATCCGGCTATTAGCCTACCTCATAACACCCATGCACAACACCATGACGACCGGTTGGGGAATGACGCCCGCGGAGAGCTCAACTGGCACCCGTGCTTGAAGTGACAAGTAGTAACACAAGGCCTCTTTCAAGTTGCGCACGAGTAGTGACACTGCAGGGTAGGTATACTGGTACGTCCGGCTTTCTGCAGCCAGTAATATCCAGTGTCACTCGTGCCGGCTGGGTAAAGCGGGCGTCCCAGGGAGATGCACCTGGCGACGGCGATACGTCCAACCGAGTCCTTGTGTAGTTCGTGGTCATCCTTGGTTACAATTTTTCTCTCGTTCGGGACTCGCGTGGGCACTGGGGAGTAGAATCTGTAATCTTGTCATGCGTTAACACCGATGTTCTGATAAACGTCCCAAGTCGGATACTAGGATGCTCTCGTAGGCTGGGCCCTTCATCGGGCGCACTCTACATTTGTGCGTCAGGTCCGAATAAGGAATCAGGACCCATGCAAGCAGGCTTTTCTTTTCCATCATTGCTGCTGGATGTAGTGTTGGCCCTTTCGCAGAGGCGCATGTCAAACAATCAAGAGTGTTTTGTTGCTCAAGACCAATGAGGCGGTTCCCGGTTCGGACGTGAGTACCCCGACTAGTGGTGCCGTGAGCATGTGCGGACCAAGTAGAGTGCCGAGGAAGGGCAAAGTTGGGGTAAAAACCGCGAAGACAACAGTGACGGCACAAAGTTGAGTTCTAGCCGCAAGTGGTCACATACAATCTGGACCCAGCATTTGAAAGGTCTCGCGGTACTGCGAAGAATAAATAGACATCGGATGAGGAAGTGGCACTGACTCTCAGAGTCCACGAATATTGAAAATAGAATACATGGTTAAATGGGGAAAATCTGATGTTGATGAAATCAATTGAGACCGGGTGTTGCCTTTTACGTCAAAGTGTTTTGTAATTTTGTTTTGCGCGGTCTTCAACCTTGCTGTTCGAGTCGCTCAGGCGTCGTTCGCCGCTGTTCACGCCGTCGACGTCGTACATAATGCCTGGCTCCTCGCCGTCGCCCATGGCGCTCAACATAGTTTCGCCAACGCCCTCCATGTTCACCAAACGCAAATCACAGGCGCCTTTGACCTCAGCCGCATCATATCTGTCCGCTCTATCCCAAGCAGACGCTCGAGCACGCAGCAGCAGGACACCAACGGCCACACCAGCTCTCTCGTTATCGTCTTCTATCACTTCGTCGTCCGAGGATACCGTTCTCCACGAGAGTGACAACGACAACGCCGATGGTCTCGCCTTACCTCCTCGTCCCCCAACGTCCGAACAGGTCTTCACAACCGTTCATACCGAGTTCGGTCATTGCGCAAACGATAAATATCGCATGGAATCGAAACATATCCCGGGCGAAGTCATTCCGGCACACGTTGAACAGGACCCGCCTTACTACATTTTGCTCTCAACATATATCAGTTACTTGATTCTCATCGTTATTGGCCATATTCGCGATTTCGTTGGCAAGAGGCTCAGCCCGAAATCTTATACCCACCTCCTCCCACGAAATGTGAGTAATTTTGTTTAGTCTGGATATCCGCTGGCGCGTCGACGAATTGTCACTTGAACTGTTTCAATCCTGGGCTTTGCTTGTCGACTTTCCGGAAACATTTTATCAATCAAATTATTCGACTTCCGAGTGTGTTCACTAATTTCATTCTCTAGGGCTACGCACCCCTGAATTCCGACTTCGACTCCTTCTACACCCGCCGTCTCAAGACCCGCATGGACGATTGTTTCTCCCAACCCATCACCGGCGTCGCAGGACGCACCATCCTCCTCCTCGACCGCATCTCCGCCGACTACAACCAAACCCACATCCTCACCGGCTCCCGCACGCGTGCCCTCAATATCTCATCCTACAACTACCTCGGCTTTGCCCAAGCTCGGGGAGGCTGTGCCGACGCCGTCGAGGAGTCCATCCGTCGCTACGGTATCTCGACGTGCGGCGCTCGTCTCGAAGGTGGCACGAGTGACCTCCATGCCGTCACTGAGGGCCTCGTCGCAGAGTTCTTGGGCATGGAGGATGCACTTATCAGCTCTATGGGTTTCGCGACAAACTCGGCGTTCATCCCTGCACTTGTCGGGAAAGGCTCGTTGGTCATCTCAGACGAGCTTAACCATGCTTCTATTCGGTTTGGAACCCGGTTGAGCGGCGCGAACATTCGGACTTTCAAGCATAATGATATGGCGAATCTAGAAGCGCTTCTCAGAGAAGTCATCAGCCAGGGCCAGCCGAGGACGCATCGGCCGTGGAAGAAGATCCTGGTTATCGTTGAGGGTCTTTTCAGCATGGAAGGAACACTTGCGAACTTGCCGGACATCTTGAAGCTCAAGGAAAAGTACAAGGTATGTCCCTCCGCATATACTGAAAAGAAACTCGCTCATCCCCCCTCCCAGTTCTACCTCTTTGTCGACGAGGCGCACTCTATCGGTGCTCTGGGTCCTCACGGCCGCGGCATCGCTGATTACTTTGGGATTGACCCCCGGCGGATCGACATCCTCATGGGGACCTTCACCAAATCCTTCGGTGCCGCGGGCGGATACCTCGCGGGCAACAAAACGCTCATCGACCGCCTACGTGTGCACGGGCACCTCGGGCCTTACGCAGAGGCCATGACACCACCCGTGCTCACACAGGTCATCGCGAGCATGGCAAGCATTATGGGCATCGCGATTCCTAACACTCCGCTCGACCCTTCGCCGGCAGCAATTATGCAGTACCAACAACAACAGGTAGCTCCACCCATGCACCCTGGCCCTGCGCCCCCCACGGCACTCCCGCATTGGCTCACGTTACCCACGCACCTGGCGAGTGGAGCGGAGGGAAGGGAGCGCTTGATGCGTCTTGCGTTTAATGCGAGGTATTTGCATAGGGGTCTGAAGAAGTTGGGATTCATCACGTATGGACACCATTCGTCGCCTATCGTGCCGCTCCTCCTGTTCCACCCCGGCAAGATGTGTATGTTCCATCGCATGATGAAGGATAGGCAGACGCCCATTGTTGTCGTGGTCGTGGGGTACCCCGCGACACCGCTCGTGACGGGCAGAGTGAGGTTCTGTGTTAGTGCGGCGCATACGAAGGAGGATGTAGATATGGTACTTAGGGCGTGTGATGAGGTTGGCGATGTGTTGGATCTTAAACATGGACTGCCAAAGAGGGAGAGGTGGAGTGTAGAGAGGGTTTTGGAGAGTGCTGTGGAGCTTGCGGCGGCGTGAGCGGGGGATATGAACCAGAACACTCATGATCAATGGATACCTTTCGTTTCGGCAACATAGATCCTCAACACACTTGGACACGTTGTCGGCGAACACTAATTTACGAGGCTTTCACTTATATATACGCTCTATACATACATATTGGCGGGTAGTATATCAATGCTTGATTTACGATTCATTAAGTGTGCGAGCAGGCGGGACTCAGTTAATTGACTTGTTGCAATCCCAGCCAGTCATTTAAACAATATTCAAAGACATGATATATAGATAACAGATTCTCATAACTTCGACCTGACTTCTCATGCCCAGTATTCAAGAACTAGACTATTATCCTTGCCCTTGTTGCCGACTGCGGGTATTCAAGTTCTAGGTCAGGGTTTGATTTCTCGTATTTCGGGCAAAGCTCGAAGAATGGTGCTGTGGACGACCGTCAGTCGATCAGTGGAGCGTTTCAAGGGCGGGAGACTTACGCGGAATAGGTTTCTGATGGGCTTTCGTACCCTCTGGATCTTCGGCGAAGACGATTGCCAGACCCCTGCAAGTCGAAGAAATTTAGCACGGCCAGCTTTCCGTTGTAGGTATACACTACTCACAGATCAATGTGCCAATCGATGTGGCTAAACTCGGGTTCGTGAGATGCTGTGGCAAGACCGTGTCGAGGGCACAGTACTTACCAATGGAGGAACCAGGGGCCAGAGTTGTCAGTGAAGAAGCGGATGACAGTGAGGTTGCTATCGAAGCCCGTGGTCACGGTATCCCGAATGACGGGGTTGGCCCAGTTGAAGTTGGGGCTGTGTGCGTTTTTGACGACGTAGAACGCATGCTATATGAAGAACATAATTAGAATTGTTAAGCAATATATTTTATGTGGAGACGCACGCCGTGGAGATGGAAGGGGTGCTGCCATAAAATCGTCAGAATGTTGTTTTTCACGCGAGAGGCAAGTTACACTCACCGGTCCACCTCGACTGAGGCCATGGAACTGCAACTCAATCGACGAATTCGGCTTGAGCTTGTACACACTTCCTTTCGGCATCAAATCTTCGGCATCGTAGGTGCCGTTGAGGATTTGCAAGAGAACTGGGACACTCGGCGAAGTATACGTGACGTTGTTGATGTCGAAGAGTTTCGTATCTTCGTGGTACCTCTGCCGGATGGGTATGACCATATCGGCACCGCCAAGTTCTGGGCGGCCTGGAGGCTCCGGGTGCACCAGCGCATGGAGATTGTCCTCGTTAAGTGGGCGAGTGGAGATTCCGTTTGTCTCAGGCTCCTTTGGGAGTGCTCCTGCGTACCTGAAGATCGCAGAATTGCGGCCACCGTCAAATCCTGAGGGACCCCTGGTGCTCAGCGGGTCCGCGCGGATCCAGTAATTGTTGACAGGCTGATTGGCGTGCACGATGACCGAATAGCGCTGGCCCGCGTACACCCAGAGGGAATCGACGACGACTGGGGCCGTGTACTCTCCGTCGGTTTCGATGATGGTCATCTTATGGTTGTGGATCGTGAAGTTGTAGGGTGCATCGCATGAGAGGCCAATGAGGCGGAAGCGGTATGTCTTGTCAGACTCGACATTGATGACGGCCAATTCAGAGGCGGTTCCGTTGAGGGTTCGCCCGAGACCGTTGATGAGAGTCGTAAGCGGTTGGGCAGGGTTTTCGGGTGCAACCTCACGGTACCAGTCAGCAAGCGTGATGATCGTTGATTCTGCGACAAGATGAGTGAAGGAGAGAGTGAAAATCCAATGTACATACCGTCGTCAATGTCATACAGGTCCTGGTATGGATCGTCGTCGTCGTAGATGACAAAGGCTCCGCGAAGGCCATCACAGTATTGCGTGGCTGAGGGGATCAATCCGTCAGTTCAGTCCCGCGCTCATATGAAAATACACTCACAATAATGCGAATGGTACCAGAATGTCCCTGCCTGGTCGTACACGTTGAAGTCGTATACGAAGAAGTCATCAGGAATAATAGGGCACTGTGTCACCATTGCCGGTCCATCCGCGATGTTGGTACCGTTCTGGAAGATACCGTGCCAGTGCTGCAAACCAGCATCAGAAGGATGGACAGATGAAGGCAAACTAGAGAGCGCTTACAATTGTTGTAGCTCGTAGCATGGTAGGGTCTGTCAAAGAATTGGTTACATTCAATGTGAAGCGATCTCCCTGTGGTTTCAAGTCAATCATCGACGCGTTCCTCAAATCTCAACTGCTCACCTTTTTCCCGGAGATGACAGGGCCAGGGAAGGTGCCTCCAGCCAGCACAGACCTTGTAGAACGATCAGCATGGGTGGCACTGAAATATATATATAACAAAACGCACGAGCGAGGGATACCATCTGGGGCGATCACCTTGTTGGAAATGACGAGGTCGCCGACAGGTCCGACCGTCACTGCGCTGGCGGGCCCCAAAAGGCTGACAGCGACGGCACAAAGGACAGAAAGTTTCCCAAACATGGTGGGTGGGTGAGGACTGACCATTCGGCATGGGGGCAATTTATAAGTAAACTTTTGAGGTAGTTCCTTGCTCAGGTTCGTGCTCTTGCTCGGTCCTGGTGTTGTTCTGGGATGTCGAAATTTTTTGAATTACGAGTGACGTACTAGAGGCATTTTGCCCTGAAAAAGAGAGGCTGATGCACCTCCGTGTCGGCATTGAGTAAGAGGACCATTGAACCTGTTGGCAGGTGGTTGGCAGAGCAGGAGAGAAGTACTGATTGTGTTAGAAAAGGCCCCGCTGACCGGCATTAATCTTATGGCAGAACTTAATACTATTGCATGGTATAGTCGGTGCTATTGGTACCATTCTACCTGCCAGAAGGTTGCATCTAGTATGTTTTAAGAAGTTGACAGATATGTAGACTTGTGGCATTATATTGATACCTTGGGACTCTCACATGACGCAGAGTACAGGAGTGACTCTTTGTCTTGACAGATCGAGTTAAGATTGGACGATTGGCGCTAAAATCCACTTGAAACCTCACGTCAACCATCGACGGTCGGCCTTTCAGTAACCGGGTTGCTGGAAGGTGTTAAATATGTGGCTCCGCGGGTGTTAAACTCGGGTCGAATTCTGTCAGACGATCTTGAGATGGATGTCGGACACCTGGAGAGAAAGGGATTGGTCAAAGGGACTCGAGCTCTATAACGACCATGCTCACCAGGTTCAGATATTTTGGGCATGAAATGCAAAACTGATGGAGCATGATCGTTGGTGGTAGGGGGATGGTTAAAGAAAACTGATCTCGTGGGTTCCCTGTCCATATTGACTGTTGGTATGGCAGCGTTCTCAATGCATTTCTCGAACAAGGGTAAGGCCTGGAGGCCTGGAGGCGCATGTATAAGCGGGTGCATCGGGGGGTATACGGTATGACTGTTGACCAGGGCCGAACGGATCAAATAACGTTACTTTTCCACCAATGTCACACACTGGACGTCCGTTGAGTTAGCCGCATTTGCTCCGACTTTTTTCTGCCGGAGCCTGACGTTCAACATCCAGATGCTTCTCACAATAACCATTATCAATGCCGGATCTCATCATTCAGCTCTCAACTCAATATTTCAACTGTGCGCCACCAGGTTGTCCTAGGCGCCTCATGAGAAACTCCTCGTCAATATTTCATAAGATCCTGGTCACGCGCAAACTCGCTCAATGCGTCGAAGAGGGGCACACTCCCTCCACTCCTACCTGTCTTGCCGCGCCCAGACCTCAGGGTCAGCGAGGGTATGGAACAGTTGAATAATCGGCATGTGTTTCTCAAATGTCGGGGGGCGTTCTAGAAATTCTTACCTGGCAGATAGAAGCACCTCGGCCTATGTCTGTCGAAGCCATGCTATAGTCCCATTCCTTGCCTCCCACACCAAAACTATCACGACCACCACCGAAATTGCCCAGGTCGCAGCCATCTCTGCAAACGACGACACCCACGTTGGCAACCTTATTGCTCAGGCCATGGAGAAGGTCGGCAAGGAGGGTATCATCGCAGTTAAGGAGGGCCATCATCCTTGGCCCAGGGATCGCGGCCACCGTCGCCTCAGCTAACTCGCTAGCCGCGACCTGACGCACATCTACTCGATCGGAGTGGGAAGTGGAAGGGAAAGGCACAGGTGAACCCTATGCGGCCTTGGGAGAACCTCAGTGGCGGTGTGGCAGTGTATGTACCCAGTACCGCCTTTGTTGTCTATTGATGTAGACGCGGATGCAGAGGGGAAGACGACTGGAAGGCGTAGGATTGGAAGGGGGAAGGGAAAGGAAAGGCTGGAGCGGCAGATGGGGAAGGAGAACATACAGGCCGAATCGAGTGCAGTTAGAGAAGGATCTGGGAGCTAACGTGGGGAGGAAAGGTGAAAGACTGACCGATTTTCAACAGTTCTTCTGGGGCCGGGCATCTCTTCCACAAGCCTATTCAAATTGTACACCCGACGCCTTTAAAACGTACCCAATGAAGCTCAACGTGTCGCAGGCATGAAGATACCGTGGTCCGAGACGTCGACCGTATAAGAAGTGCAACGGGGGTGGTATAGTGCCGGGTCCGACGTCCGCATGTTCGAAAACATGAACAGGTGATGATACACTCTTCATCTGTCTGATACTCTCAATTGACGGATTTATGACACCAGGAATGGAAGGATAGAGGCTTAGGCTAGGAACTTGCGCTATCTTTATGCTTCCCACGACCGACTACGACCGCAGCAAGCTCCAGAAGCGTCTCGCCAAGCTCTCCGGCGTGATCAAGGTCGGCGGTGCTTCCGAAGTCGAGGTTGGGGAGAAGAACCGTTACGACGATGCCCTCAACGCTACCCGCCCTGCCGTCGACTGGAGGGCATCCTCCCCGGTGGTGGTGGCGCGCTCCTCAAGGCCTCCCTCATGCTCGCCACCACCTCCCCAGACACCAGCGCCGGCTCCGCTGCTTCCTCCACCTCCCCCAACGTGACCCCCATGTGAGCGGGATATGAACCAGAACACTCTTGATCAATGGATGCTTTCGTTTCGGCAATATGGATCCCTAGCACATTTTGGACATGTTGTTGGCGAACACTAATTTACGAGGCCTACACTTATATATAGGTTCTATACATACATATTGACGGGTAGTATATCAATAACTATTCACGATTCATGAAATGTCCGAGGCGGGAACTCAGGTAATTGACTTGCTGCGTTCCCAGCCAGTCGTTCATCTATTCAAACAACATTCAAACACATGATATATAGAAAACGTTCTCATGACTTTCGACCTGACTTCTCATGTCCAGTATACAAGAACTAGACTATTATCCTTGCCCTTGTTGCCGACTGCGGGTATTCAAGTTCTAGGTCAGGGTTTGATTTCTCGTATTTCGGGCAAAGCTCGAAGAATGGTGCTGTGGACGACCGTCAGTCGATCAGTGGAGCGTTTCAAGGGCGGGAGACTTACGCGGAATAGGTTTCTGATGGGCTTTCGTACCCTCTGGATCTTCGGCGAAGACGATTGCTAGACCACTGCAAGTCGAAGAAATTTAGCACGGCCAGCCACCCGTTGTAGGTATACACTACTCACAGATCAATGTGCCAATCGATGTGGCTAAACTCGAGTTCGTGAGATGCTGTGGCAAGACCCTGTCATAGACACAGTACTTACCAGTGGAGGAACCAGGGGCCAGAGTTGTCAGTGAAGAAGCGGATGACAGTGAGGTTGCCATCGAAGCCTGTGGTCACAGTATCCCGAATGACGGGGTTAACCCAGTTGAAGTTGGGGCTGTATGCGTTTTTGACGACGTGGAACGCATGCTGTATGAAGAACACAATTAGAATTGTCAAGCAATATATTTTCATTTAGAGACGCACGCCGTGCAGATGGAAAGGGTGCTGCCATAAAATCGTTAGACTGTTGTGTTTCTCACGTGAGAGGCAAGTTACACTCACCGGTCCACCTATACTGAGACCATGGAACTGCAACTCGATCGACGAATTCGGCTTGAGCTTGTACACGCTTCCTTTCGGCATCAAGTCTTCGGCATCGTAGGTGCCGTTGAGGATCTGCAAGAGAACTGGGACACTCGGCGAAACATAGGTGACGTTGTTGATGTCGAAGCGGTTCGTATCTGAGTGGTACCTCTGCCGGATGGGTATGACCATATCGGCACCGCCAAGTTCTGGGCGGCCTGGAGGCGTCGGGTGCACCAGCGCATGGAGATCATCCTCGTTGAGCGGGCGAGTGGAGATTCCGTTTGTCTCGGGCTCCTTTGGGAGTGCTCCTGCGTACCTGAAGATCGCAGAGTTGCGGCCACCGTCAAATCCTGAGGGACCCCTGGTGCTCAGCGGGTCCGCGCGGATCCAGTAATTGTTGACAGGCTGATTGGCGTGCACGACGACCGAATAACGCTGGCCCGCGTACACCCAGAGGGAATCCACGACAACTGGGGCCGTGTACTCCCCGTCGGCTTCGATGATGGTCATCTGATGGTTGTGAATTGTGAAATTGTAGGGTGCATCGCATGAAAGGCCGATGAGGCGGAAACGGTACTTCTTGTCATGCTCGACGTTGATGACAGCCAGTTCAGAGGCGGTTCCATTGAGGGTTCGTCCGAGACCGTTGATGAGAGTCGTAAGCGGCTGAGCGGGATTTTCGGGTGCAACCTCGCGATACCAATCAGCCAGCGTGATAATCGTTGATTCTGCGACAAGATGAGTGAAGGAGAGAGTGAAATTTCAATGTACATACCGTCGTCAATGGTGTACAAGTCTCGGTATGGATTGTCAGCGTCGTCTTCGTAGATGACAAAGGCTCCGCGAAGGCCATCACAGTATTGCGTGGCTGAGGGGATCAATCCGTCAGTTCAGTCCCGCGCTCATGTGAAAATACACTCACAATAATGCGAATGGTACCAGAAGGTCCCCGCCTGGTCATATACGTTGAAGTCGTATACGAAGTAGTCATCAGGAATAATTGGGCACTGTGTCACCATTGCTGGTCCGTCCGCGATGTTGGTACCGTTCTGGAAGATACCGTGCCAGTGCTGCAAACCAGCATCAGAGGAACGGACAGATAAAGCCAAAATAGAGAGTACGTACGATCGTTGTAGCTCGTAGCATGGTAGGATCCGTCAAAGAATTGGTTACATTCAATGTGAAGCGATCTCCCTGTGGTTTAAGGTCAATCATCGGCGCGTTCCTCAAATCTTGACTGCCACCTTTTTCCCAGAGATGACAGGGCCAGGGAAGGTGCCTCCAGCCAGCACGGACCTTGTAAAATGATCAGCATGGGTAGTACTGAGAGATACATAAAGCAAAACGCACGAGCGAGAAATACCATCTGGGGCGATCACTTTGTTGGAAATGACGAGGTCGCCGACAGGTCCGATCGTCACTGCGCTGGCGGGCCCCAAAAGGCTGACAGCAACGGCACAAAGGACAGAAAGTTTCCCAAACATGGTGGGTGGGTGAGGACTAATCCTTCAACATCGGGGCAGTTTATAAGCATGCTTTGGAGCTAGTTCCTCAGGTTCGTGCTCTTGCTCGGTCCTGGTGTTGTTCGGGATGACGAAATTTGTCTGAACAAAGAGTAACGTACTAGAGGCATTTGCCATAGAGAAGGGAGGCTGATGGACGAGTCGGCATTGAGTAAATGAACCATTGAACCTGTTGGCGAGTGGTTGGCGGAGCAGAAGAGAAGTACTGATTAGAAAAAGGCCCCATTAACCAGCATTAATCTTACGGCAGAGCTTACTTGAGTTAATATTGCATGGTATTGTTGGTGCTATTAGTACCATTCCACCTGCCAGAAGGTTGCATCTAGTGTGCTTTAAGTTGACAGATAGACTGGTGGCATATATTGATACCTTGAAACTCCGACAAAGATATGACGCAGAGCACAGGAGTGACTCTTTGTCTTGCCAGATCAAGTTAATCAGACGGTTGGCGCTGAAATCCTCACAACCATCGATGGTCGGCCTTTCAGTAACCGGGTTGTAGGGACTCGTAGTAAGACATAATCTGTTCCGACCATATTCCGACTCCCAGACGCAATCCCATCACTAGTGCCATGGAAAGGGGCATTCTTGTAGGCTTGCGTAGCGTTGCAAGGTAAAGCAGAGATCGAATCGCACAACGTAGGGCAATTTAGAAGGGGCTTTCGTGGGTGGGTGTTGTTAGACGGGGGCAGCCTCTACACATTGAGGCGAACTTTCGTACACTTGAGATGAGATGTCAACACGTTGCCCACGGTGCCCAATTCCATCTTCGAACCCTCGTCTTCGTCTTCGTATGTTTGCAGCCTCGTATTCGCCCTCTGCCCCTAGTGCGGGTCTTGTGAAGAAATGCCATCGATTTGTCGTGAAACAAGAGATGAACGACAACTCAAGCGACAACTGCAGAAGAAGCGCGGAGAGATCGTGCAGACACTCATGGAGGCCGGGACTAAGTTCCGTTGTGCATCCATCAGAAATGCACCTGCGGTTGCAAGTCAAGCGTAACATCAACCCACTGGTTCAAATGGGCGAAAAAAGGGGCAGAGCGGCGTCAAATCCTGGGCTTTGATGTTCGGGAAACTGATGGTCAGGGGGCTGCCGCAGCCAGCGTTGGAGCCAAAGTCTATACAATGCCTGCCATGTAGTCGAATGTCGTCCAGATTGTTGGGATAGATGTTGCGACGGTTCTCCACCACGCACACGCTTGACGGAGAATCGCGGGCACATCATTGCCCAGTGTTTATTGAAATATACTCGGTCCGAGGCAGTGTATGAAAGCTTCGCGCATGAGCTCCGCTGGACGGCGTCAAATGTGTGGCTCCGCAGGCGACTGTCAGACGATCTTGGGATGGATGTCGGACACCTAGAGAGATTGGTCAAAGGGACTTGAGCTCTATGACGGCCATGCTCAGGTTCAAATATTTTGGGCATGAAATATGCAAAGCCAATGGAGAGTTAATGGAGTTGTCCGCTGCTGCATGATCGCTGGTGATAGGGGGATGGTTTGAAGAAAACCGATCTCGCGGGTTCCCTATCCATATTGACTCTTGGTATGGCAGCGTTCTCGCTGCATTTCTCGAACATTTGGACAAGCCTGGAGGCACGTGTACAAGCGGGTGGTGTACAAGCGGGTGGTGTACAAGCGGGTGTATGGTCGTGGATGAATCGATGACTGTTGAGCTGGGCTGGGCCGAATCGTGCCAAATAAACATCCATCGACCGAGATGGTGCCAAATGGGATGAATGTTTCCTCAAATTAACCTTACTTGGGTAACTTGGACCTTTTCTGATTACGTCGCTACTTTCAAGCCTGCTCCAAATCGTTTGTCGTCGACTACTCTACCTTAACTTTCTTGCCTTCATGTGCTGATGTCATACGCGGCGTTCCCTTTAAATACCTTCGACACGCCAGCAAACAATCGCCATAATAGGATCACGACACCCTCGCAACATCGCACTGGCGATGTCATGATGTAATGTCTCCTTCTCCAGTGCCAATGTATATCTAACAGGCTCTTCATTCAGGTGATTTTCAGTTTGTAATACAGGCTGGAGGCTGCGAGGAAGAGGAGCAGCGCGTGCGATGCAACATACATAATGCTTGACTAATGTCACACATTGGACGTCCGTTGAGTTAGCTGCATTCAACGTCTCGATCGCATTTCAAGACGCTCTGACTCTTTTTGAATATCCTGCCCTACCGGAGCTTGACGTTCAACGCAAGTTCAACATCCAGATGTTCTCACAATAACCACTATCAATACCGGATCTCATCATTCAACTCTCAACTCGATATTCGAACTGTGCGCGCCCAGGTTGTCCTAGGCATCGTCATGGGGGACTCCTCGTCGATATTGTGTGGGATCCTGGTCACGCGCAAATTTGCTCAATGCGTCGAAGATGGGTACACCCCCTTCATTCCTACCATTGTTACCGCGCATGAACCTGTCTTGCCGCACCCTGACCTCAGGATCAGCGAGGGTACGGAACCGTTGGACAATCGGCATGCGTTTCTGAAATGTTTTGGGGCGTTCAAGAAATTCTTACCTGGCGAATAGAAGAACCTCGACCTATGTCTGTCGGAGCCATGCTATGGTCCCAAATCTCATTCGTTTTTATACACGTCGACAGTTAAGATTCGAAAGTAGCTTCATCTTGATCCGAACAAAGGCAAAAGTTAGATAGGAAAAATGTATGTATTCTGTCAAGTCATGACATCGTGGTTTTATAAATGTTAGCGAAGGACATTTCAAGTTCCAGTTATATCGAATGTGCTGGCAGGTAATACGTGAATGTGTATATCAGCTGATGGGATGTAATGCGTGCCAGGCTCGAGCCATATGTGCTTCAAAATTCTTGGGGTGTTGAAATGCGCCACATCAGGCATAAATAGTATCGGGGCTGGGTGGCATATATAGAGATAAACCACTTGAAGAGACTTTAAACCTCTGATCATTTTTTCAAGCAATTTTCTCGCCCTCCCGATCTTGGGCATGTCATACTGTTTAGGGCCAAAGATAAGTGTGATACTTTCCAAGTGTCCAGGGAGGAGCGCCATTCTCAAGGCCCACTGCATCAGGCTTTCCGGCTGACAAATACAGCATGACTCCGAGCTTGAAACACAGAAGTCCCGTAAATTGGATAGAGTGGATAGATCTAGCCGATTGCGACTGCTGAGGTGTGACCAAGCTGATGCAAGTATACTCAAAACCGGGAAGCTGCAGTGAAAATCACGGAAGACACGTACAGTGATCCTGAGGGGCGTGTTTGCCAAAGGAAGGTTGATACACGCAGACTCGCTCTAAGGTCGAGCTAGACTCTCTAATCAGCTCGCAAGTAGCAGGATAAGCATCGGCATCCGTCAGAAACATCAATCGCTTCAGATGAGAGGTGTCGAGAGCACAGTACGGCCCCATGATAAATTTCAGGCACAGTGACTCCTTTCCGCCCACCCCGAATGACTCGATAGACAGAGACTTTATCTGCGGCCTGGAACCCAAACAGACTCGACGGACAAATAGGGAGGTGTCGCCTGTCGATTTCTCTACAAGGGATACAAGTGAGCGAGGACGAGTTTCGCGAACTTTGTTCAACGTGTGATATGTGCCCAGACACGACACGATATAAAGGGCCCTCAAGGTTCCGCAAGAGGCGAGAATGTTGAGAATGGACGGTAATGCTGGCCAAAGGAAGGGTGAATGGTCAACAGAATCACAGTGCGGGTCCTGTAC
This sequence comes from Tephrocybe rancida, assembly GCA_018858115.1. Classification (NCBI taxonomy): domain Eukaryota; kingdom Fungi; phylum Basidiomycota; class Agaricomycetes; order Agaricales; family Lyophyllaceae; genus Tephrocybe; species Tephrocybe rancida. The sequence continues at coordinate 29,536 of JABCKT010006516.1, forward strand.
GCGAAGAATTCTCACGTAACACCTGATGGTGTCGTTGGCCTTTAGAATATCGAGCAGTCCCTTACATCTTCGCTGGGTGTTGAGCGTAACGTCAGAGAAGATGATTTCCTGGAAGCGGGTGCGGTAATGGCGGGACAGTGAGGTCCATGTACATTCAGTCGTGATGTCCCAATCAGCGTTGTGACGTAGGTGGTCGATTATGAGCTCCATGAGTTCAGATGGCAATCGAGGTGGCAAGCTGTACATCTGTTCAGGCTCAAGCCTTTTGAGGGGTGCGTTCGCAACTCACATTTCAATGTCGCTAGGGGCTTTTTCATGAGAAACCTCAAAGATGCGCCGCAACCGTGATAATGCCCGATGACAGCGCGACATGACCTGGAGTACAACTGAATAGATACATCGCAAAAGTAAACGTGGAAGAAAGCACCTACTGATAAATATGACAAGCCCCTACACCTTCCCTCCGGTCTCGCACGATAACGATGGATCCGTGAAATGAAACAAGGACAAGATGATAAGGAGGACGGAGAGCAAAGCCGATGGTCAGTAAGAACAGTTCGAGTCAATGCCGTTCGAGTAGGGAAAATGCATATGATGGTTCACAAAAAGGCGAAATGGAGAAGGTTTCACATGTGAAGAAAAGGCAATTTCTTCGTACCCACGAGACCGTTCCCCACCTTACGTACAGTGCCGACCTCCTGTCATGTTCGCAAACTTGCGCGCCCCGCTTTTTTCCCCGCCTGTCATGGGCCATGGCTCGCCGTAGAAATTGACCTGTCACTTCTTGGCGTGTCCTGTTACGAAGACGAGGCTTTTTGGGGCCCATTTTGACCGTGCCCGGAGCCTGAGCGCTCCCCAGAGTGAATCAACTGTTGAACTGGAGACAGGTACGCGCCGAAATCTGGCATACAAGCGAGGCCGAACCTGTAAGAGCGGCACTAAGACGACTTTAAAGACTGGGCCGTCACTTCCTCCACGCGTCAGTAAAGCGCTGCCTGCCATATTCGAAATCAAAAGCGTACAGGCGTGAGCATGGCCATCTCGCTGTGGCCCGTGGGGCTGGAAGGTCGACGTCTGATCCACTCACATCCTAACCAACCTCCGCTGGTCCCAGGTTGATCGGAGAAAATGTACAATGTTTGACACTGTGCCTGTACTTTGGGGGTTGTTATACATACATAAAGGGGTGCTTTTCACACTTTGATCCACATACCTTTCTTTCTTTCGAGATCATACAAATGCAGTTCAGACCCGTCCTCGCAGTCGTTGGAATTGTTATGCTGCCGGTTGTGATGGCTGTGCCACAGCCTGCGCCTACTACTGCCCTGGTGAAACCGGTGATCTGCATCCAGTCGTTGTGTCCTTGCGGAGTGCCTAGGGATCGTACGTGGTCTTGTCACCTGTGGTTAAGATGCCGGCCCTGACGTGAGATACGGGGTATAGCGGTCGACTGTGGGTGTTCCGCATGCGATGTGAAGCTCTGCATTCAGTCCTTGTGTCCATGTGGAGCGCCTAGGGATGGTGCGTGGTGTTGTGCAACTGAGCTTATACGATGCTAATGTGAGAGTGGGCTCTAGCGGACTGCGGGTGCTCGCACGATGTATGCACCAGTACCTAATAAGCGCATAATGGCAATAATTGCACAAGTTGAGAATCTATGACATTGGAACTTACTGTGAACAGCAAAAAACGGAGTTCCACCCGCGATTCGCACCTACTTACAGGAAGGAGAGGAATAGAGGAAGCGGTTAACAAGGAAGCTTTCTTCATAACCTAGAGTAATGTTTTGCGCTTCGAACGATATGAAAATCAATTTTGTCGTTGTGATTATTATATTATGCGAATATACATGGTAAAAACACAGCTTGGATAACGTGCGAATATTCCTGAGCGACACGTTTTAATGGGTGGTGTCGGGCGTGTCCTCGAAGCCCTACGAACCCAGGAGTAGTCAAGAAGTGGCGAATTTACTCTTGGATCTTTCGGCATTCTTGAACAAGTAGTATTCCTAGAGAACGAATGAGCAGACGTACTTGCTGCACATAAAGAGTAAACGTACCTCCTCTCCAACCTTGATGAAGTTGCCACACCAGCCAGGTGTGGGTAGGCACAACCTGGCCGTCCTTGCTAGGTGCACCGGGGCCAACGGCAATGACGATAGCCTTAGTAAGAGGGTTGTTGGTCGCCGGGGGTGGTCAGGAAGTTTGCAGGAGGATACCAGAGGCGGGAGGGGCAAGGTCAGCAAGTGGGGAGAATCGGAGAGATCAGCAAAATCGGAAATATCTGTTATTCATATCACTGTTGTTGTCCTCCCGTCTCTCAAAAAACAACACGTGATATTATAGGTCTGGCTACGGGAGACTAGTTATTCCCAGGCACTGGCAGATTCCGACGCTGCCGTTCCAGAAATGGACAGTGTGAAGGGGTAATTATTTCTGACAGAGCCTTCAAATGATCACAGAAGGGAAAGCAATGGAAGATAGGCTCGAGGGTGGTAACTGTCTGTTCGCTGGTTAGTGCATAACGCTAATATGTTAAGATCGGAGAAAGAAGCCGAGGCCTGAAGGCCTGATATGTTATCCGAACACGATGATGGATGACATCATCGCTTGTCGTGCCACAACTCTTTACTGTTCTTCTACTATCAACTTGACTCTCTACTATACATTTACCGGGTAAGTATATAGCTTGCCGAATCCTGCTTCACAATGATAGTGATACTGTTTCAAAAGTTTCGCCTGTCACGGCAGCATGGCTTTTACAAAGAGCTTGTGGCATAGATGCGCTATAGATGCCTCCTGAGATACCTTGACTCCGCAGAGCATAGATGAGTGATCACGATGTGGCGCCACATGACACTGAGAAACCTGAGTCACAAAGTCGGCCTTAACGGATTGGGCATAAATGAGCGATTTGTTGGAGACAGGTCTTAATAATGCGCGATTTTGCGGATTCGGATGAGCCATTTAATGGATGCTCCTAGGCTGTGCATACACGCAAATACCCATAAACAGGTTCAAGATGTATATAACTTATAAGGGCGGTGTACAAGGCAAGTAAACATTATTCACAACCCATCTGCACAAGCATCTGCATTTTCAACAACTCTAACAAGTTTCAAACGCAACCATCAATATGTTCACAGTTAGTTTGCCTTCTGGCTTGACAATATTTCATTCTCACCGTCTTCACTTTAATAGGAAACCTCAACCCCAGTATCTCAGGCCAACTGCGGCATTGCAACTTGCAAGTGTGGAGATAGGTGAGCACATATTTCTGTTGGGATCTGATGAGCCACCGTAAGCGTGCGTCTGGCCTTTGTGCCAGATCTCTTTCTTTTCTATTTCTTTATTTCATAGACACAAAGGACATTTACATATATATACCTACATACTATACACGACACCCTTAGTCGCTATTATACGGACTAAGGGTGAGCTAAACTTTTACTTATATATCGGACATTCTTACTTATAATCTTCGTAGATATTAACATCCTGTATCATCTAGGGTCTGATTCTTAACAGGTTATGGGCTTACTGCACCGTACACTTTGAAAGTGACGAGCTACAGAATCTTGACCTTTTTTTTTTTTTTGAAGGCGAACACGGTGTTTGATCTTGTCTAGTCAGGCCGGTTGTCCGCATCTTATCAGCGCGCGTCGGCACGCGTCGTGATCTAAATCTCTTTGTCTTCCCCAATATCACTCAAGGCTACCACCATGGCCGACTCCCCTGCTACTGGATCCCCTGTTCTTTTATCCCCCGTACAGCCTGAGGTGTCTCCTGCAATGCCCTCGGAAAAGGCTCTCGAAATGCTCAAAGCCGACGGTACATCGGCTTGTGTTATACCTCTACTGAAACTCTCCTACCCTTACAAAGGGAAACTCCTCGCTAAAGATGACGGTACTTACACCGCATGGGCGCGAGACTTCAAACACGAACTGGTCCTTAATGGACTGTCCAAATATGTTTTCAATCCACCTTCCACTCCCAGCAAATACTACCAACCACGCGCGTACGAGCATTACCTCGCAAATGATGAGCTCACCTGCTCCTTCATCGCTACTGCTGTAGCCAGTGAGGAATGCCAGTTTATTGAAGGATTGAAGGCAAATGAGGTCTGGGCTGCGCTTAAAGCTCGCCATGGGGGCTCTGGCCCAATTCAGCAGGTGGACCTACTCAAAGTGGCGCTTAACACGAAGACCCCATATTCGGCTGAAGCCACAAAGACCCTTGATGGGATTTTTGATAGGATCGACCGAGCTTTCGATGCAGGTGAAGTCACGCACAACTTACTCAAGTGCATCGCCGCGCTCGCATCCCTTTCCGAGTCCAAATGGGCAAATACACGATCCATTATTAACCGTGACCTCTGCCAATCCGAAAAGCCACTGAAGCCATCCGATATCCGTGCATTCATCGAGAACGAACAGACTCTTGCCGGAGGGGGGAAAGATACCGCCCCTACAGCCTACGCCGCGAAGGTTAGCAAACGTATCTCCGAACTTATCTGTACGATCTGTCAGGAGCGAGGACGGCCCTGCAAGGGTCACACGAAGGAGTGGTGTATCCTCGGGGGGGGGCAGCAAGGCAAGACAATCGAGGAGTCACGCACTGCACGACTTGCCCACTTCGCAGCCAAGAAACTCAGGAAGGATAAGAACAGATCGGCGTCATCATCTACAACGCCAGGAACAGGGAAAGTCACAGTCACCAAGAATGGAGCTGCATACAGTGTAGAAGGCGACGCCGCATTCATCGCTGCCTATATAGCAGCGAAGGACGCATCTGAGCCAAAACAGGAGTTTGCTGGACTCGCCTCAGATGTAATCCCTGACCCCGAGTCTTTCAAAGCCGCCGAAGACTTCGAATACGATATGTGGCTCGCCATCGGTGATGATCTCCGTGCCAGCATTGACTGGGATGAACATACCAACAAAGACATGGACGACGCTGCGTTTTCGAGCACCACGACACATACAACGGGACCCATACTTCCCTTCGACTCACACCCCTTCTTTCTCGACTCGGGTGCAACCATCCACATCTCCCCAGACGCTACCGATTTTGCCACACTTATGACTATCCCCGCTCGTTCAATTCGAGGTGTTGGAGGATCGTCGATCGCTGCACTAGGAATCGGCAGAATCACTCTTCAGGTATCAGACGGCTCATGCCTCACTCTACACGATGCCCTATACGTACCCAAATCCACTGTCCGTCTCCTCTCAATCAGCGCCATGTCCTCAAAGTCTGGAACTGTCACATCATTCGATGATTCAGGCACTTGTATATACGACAAGGCCACGCGCACACAAATCGCGACGGCATCTCTACTCACGCACAAGAAATTATACGCTCTCAACCTCAAACCCATTTCCCCTGAGCACGCACTCACAACCCAACATGCTGCCGACCTCTTAACCTGGCACCGTCGCCTCGGTCATGCCAACTATCAGACTATTATTGATATGGCGAAATCCGGCATGGTTAAAGGTATGCCCTCATCCTTCCTCTCCAAACCACCAAAATGTGACGATTGTATTCGGGGCAAGCAGACCAGAACATCGGTACCAAAGGTGCGGGAGGTTGGACCGGGGCATAGAGCGACGCGTATTCTAGAGCTCGTGTGGATAGATGCGACGGGGAAAGCAGCTGTAACCTCGCGTACGAAGCCAAACTATATGCTCAATATTGTGGACGATTATACCAATAAAGTTTGGTCCATCCCCATCACGTTGAAGAGCGATGCGTTCCCTGAGATTAAGGCCTGGGTCAGGGCACGGCGGGCGGAGACTGGTGTAACAGTTGGCATAATCAGGTCAGGGCACGATGGTGAAATATGCGGGAAGGACCACGAAGCATGGTTCAAATCTGAGGGCATCGTGACCCAGTTTGGTGCCACCTACACGTCTGCTCACGTAGGACGGGTTGAACGGATGCACAGAACACTGATGGGAAAGGCGCGAGCAATGCGGATTGCATCTGAGTGCCCACCCTTCTTATGGGATGAGTTTTACCTGACCGCTTCACACCTCACCAACAAGACGAAAACCTCTTCGGTCAAGGATACTACACCCGATGCATTATGGTATGGAAAGACACCAAATTACTCATACATGCGGGAGATTGGGTGTCGCGCTTTCGTCTTAATACTCAACAGGCACAACCCGAAAATATTTGAACGCTCTATCGAATGTATCCTAATCGGATACGACCTGAATTCCAAGGCGTATCGATGCTACGACAAGTCCGCTAACAAGGTGTACAGCTCGTACCACGTTCGATTCCTTGAGAGTCAGGATGGACATGAACCACCTGCTCATGGACCTGTAAGCTCCACTGACATCGAGACGGATTTCCCCAGCGTACAGGAAGTGCTAGATGATTCGTCTGATCAACCTATCCAGCGCTGCGTGGAACAAGAGGAGCTCGATCCTGGACTAGACGAACCTATACCCCAACAACAGCCTATTCCACTGGTCCCACCGCCAGCAGATGCGATCCAGCTACCGATTGAACCCCAACCTCCAGTGCTACCTGAAAATCGCCGATCCTCTCGGGTCCCGGTACCAACAGAAAAAGCAAATCCAAATGCCGATTTGGAAACTCGCACCGAGCGCGCTGTCAGAGAGTCGAGAGAGGCTGGTGAACGTACCCGCGAGTCGCGTGCAGAGCGTCGGAGGGCACTTGAAGACTTGCGCACACAAGAGAACGAGACGACGCGTGATGTCATACCTGGGGACCCTGATCTCGACTGAGTTTTGGCCGCGCTGATGGAACCAACTAACGGGGAACCTGACCTGGATCCAACAGATCTAGACATCGAGGCACCAAAAACCTGGGAGCAAGCAAAGAACTCACCCGACGCTGCACTCTGGGAGGCTGGTTACCGAGATGAACTGAAGTCCCTGAAGGACATGGGCGTATACCGACTTGTTCCTCGCTCTGAAGTTCCATCTGGTCACAAGATACATCGAGGCAAACCAGTATTCGAGCTGAAACGCGACGAGCACGGGAACATTGTACGACATAAAGTACGCCTTGTCCTTAAGGGTTTCAATCAAGTCTATGGACAAGACTACACCAAAACAACCTCACCTACCGCACGCATGGAATCGTGGCGTATCCTTTTGCACTTTGCAGCATCGATGGGCTGGGATGCGACACAAATAGATGTGAAGACGGCTTTCCTTTACGGTGTCTTACCTGAGGAGGAGACTATCTACATGGAGCAACCAAAAAGTTTTGAGGACTCAGAGAAACCAGACCACGTGTGGAAGCTCGAGAGGGGGTTATACGGGATGAAGCAGGCAGGCCGTATCTGGAACAAGACTCTCAATGGGAACATGATCAAATGGGGCTTCACCCGTTTGGCATGTGAGTCTTGCATTTACTACCGCAAAACTGACACAGGAACCATTATTACTGCTGTCCACGTTGACGATTTCCTGGCCATTGCCAACACGAAGGAGGAGAACGATGGATTCAAGGCCCAACTGCGCGAGGCATGGACCATATCTGATCTCGGGACCCCGCGACACATTGTTGGCATCGCGATTGAGTGGGACCGCGATAAACACACCGTATCCCTCTCACAAACAGTCCTAATTGATAGGCTTGTATTGCACTTCGGTCAGAAAGATGCCTCCCCGCTATCTCTACCCATGGAACCCGGCCTGAAATTACGGCGAATTGATCACGCCACATTACCCCAAGAAGAGAAGGAAAAGATCTCACGGATCCCATACCGCTCGCTCGTCGGAGGCCTCCTCTATCTCGCGATTGGCACTTGTCCAGACATACAGTACACTGTACAGCAACTCACGCAATACCTCGACTCTTATTCCCATGTCCACTGGAACGCTGGTATTCGCCTCGTACGTTACCTCAAGGGAACATGAGACCTCAAACTCACGCTGGGTGGCGCTGGGACGATAAACCTTGCGGGATTCACTGATTCTGACTGGGCAAATTGCCTGGACACAAGGAGGAGTGTCGGGGGTTATGCCTGGTCTCTGGGCTCAGGCCTGATCTCCTGGGCATCCCGGAAACAAAAGACGGTTGCTGCATCTTCATGCGAGGCGGAATATATGGCGGCATTCGAGGCGGCGCAGGAGTGTATCTGGTTGAGAACGCTCCTACACGCCATTGGCTATGGCATCCAGCGACCAACCACCATCCTCTGCGACAACAACTCCGCTATCAACCTTTCTGAAGATCCACTCCTACATTCACGGGTCAAACACGTCGATATCAAGTACCATTTCCTCCGTGAACGCGTCGCTTCCCAAGAAATTATTGTACGTTACATCAATACGAAGGACAACGTAGCGGATCTATTCACTAAAGCACTACCCCGACCTCAATTCCTTCGCCTCCGTCGGATGCTTGGACTTGAATGACACCACGATTCCATGCGAGGAGGAGCACGACTTCCGGTGAGGAGGAGTGTTGGGATCTGATGAGCCACCGTAAGCGTGCGTCTGGCCTTTGTGCCAGATCTCTTTCTTTTCTATTTCTTTATTTCATAGACACAAAGGACATTTACATATATATACCTACATACTATACACGACACCCTTAGTCGCTATTATACGGACTAAGGGTGAGCTAAACTTTTACTTATATATCGGACATTCTTACTTATAATCTTCGTAGATATCAACATCCTGTATCATCTAGGTATGATACAGAATATAGTCGCTATTATACGGACTAAGGATATTAACATCCTGTATCATCTAGGGTCTGATTCTTAACAATTTCGTCTTGATTTACGACTCTCTTCTAATCATAGTCCTACTAGCTGCGCCTGCAAGCCCGAGGAGTGCAATTGCTAAATGAATCCAACTATTCCTAAGCACTCGGAAGCGAAATTAGCAATGCCAGCATCCGTGCCTTCCCTAGTCTTTTGAACAGTGTATACATATATTTTCTACCACATTTTGAGATGTAGCAGCTGCAAGGCAACTTCTAGGCTCAAACCCAGCCGTTCCAGAAATGGACAGTGTGAAGGTGTAAGTCCACCCGAGTGATAACAAAAAAACATCAACACTTGCGGAACTTGACTCAACATTGCGATAACTCCCAGGATGACTGGTTCGAGTCTACGTAACTGTAAGCATACTGTCGACATCAACGATTACGATCTAGACCCATTCACTCGTCCCGTGAAACCTTCCGGAGAACCTCATGACGCCGCGAACAGACATTCAGAATAATGTGCTTCCAGACGTCAACCCTTCAAGGGAGGTAGTTTTAACCACGTTCACCGACCTCAAGGCGAGGAATGAAAGTGGCTGGGCAGACTTCGACAACTCGTCGAGCTTGTCGAATACTTCGTCGTTTGAATATCGAGTCATCTTCGCCACACCCCATCCGTACACAACCGAGAGTTTTTCGACTATCGTGATGACAATCCGATCGACGGCAGACATCGAGATAGAGTTGTCGTGGGGTCTCGAGAGTGCTACCACGTAGAACTTTTGGTGTGGTTGCGACGAGGACGGAGTTAAACGTCAGGAAGGGCTTCAGGGAACCCGACTCTGGTGTACGTATAAAAGAGATAGGTAGGTTCCTTGTTTAGGTGCATTGGCAAAATATTCTTACCGTCCGTGTCAATTATATTTTGGTCAGATTGGCACAACAGTTTCCCAAAGCCAGAGCGAACTTCAATCAATTCAATTGTTGAGATCCTGATTTTGGTATACATCATGTATTGAGTCCTTGGAAAGGAAAATCAAATGACTCGTGAGTGTGTGTTGATGCCATGGGTATTGGAAGGGGAATACGGGACATATTCCCGCAGGACGCGATCCTGAGGTGGTCTTGCACCCATGTTTGTCGAGATGCCTCGTCCACCCTACGACGCTCATTGTCCTCTCTCGAGATCTTCCTTTACGCATCTCTGCGTGTGTCTGTCAAGAGAGGGATAGCGGCACAAACAGATCGTACAGCATATAGCTAGTGCCGTGAATGGCGATTTCGCGGGGGCATTGCTGCTCGCCGGACGCGGCCTCTGCACACCGAGATTCCTCCTTTCCTGTTCACATGCTTGCGCGTCCCCGCTCCATCTTCACCTTGGCTCGTAAGTATTCACTGCCTCTCCATAGTGAGGGCCAAATCACACTATGTCCGGGTCTACGATGGTCGTGCCACCTACATATCGACTCGGCTGTTTCTGCCCACTTCTTGGTGTCTCCTGTTACAGAGGCGGGATTTTCGGGGACCCATTTGGAGTCAGGAGCTTGGGGCGCACACCAGAGTGTGTCAGATGGTAAACTGGAGGCAAGGACGCGCCGTCTCCGGCATATAACTGAGGCCGAACCTATAAGAGTGGCGCCAAGAGGACTAAATGGGCCCCGCAAACCATTCAGTTCCCTCCAGACGTGGAAGTGAAGCGCTGCCTACCATGGTCCAAAGTCGGAAAAGCAAGGTCGTACAGGCACAAGCGGGCCGTCTCATCGTGGCCTGTAGGCTTGAGACGTTCACGTCTCTATAGCGGCATATTCGTCTTGGCCATGCCCCACCAGCCCCAGGTTGATCGGATTCTTTGCGTGCATTTTGAAACAGTGCCTGTCTCATGTCGTTATAAAAGAGGGCGTTTTCATACTCTGGAACTGCACCTTTCAAAGTTCGTGTCACCCGAAATCCCACTCAGTTAAAGATACAGAAATGCAATTCCGGGCCATCCTCGCTGTCGTTGGAATTGTTATGCTCCCGGTCGTGATGGCCGTGCCGCAGCCCGCGCCTAGTGATGCCCTGGGGAAACCGACGATATGCATCCAGTCGTTGTGCCCGTGTGGAGCCGTTAGGGATCGTACGTGTGCACCTACTTGAGGTTTTTACGGTCCTGACGGTATATACTTATAGCGGTCGACTGTGGGTGCGCGCATGACGTGTGCCCGCCGAAGATCTGCATCGACTCGTTGTGTCCTTGTGGGGCGCCTAGGGATGGTGCGTGACGTTGTACGGTTATTTTGATGGTGCACAGTGCTAATGCAGAGGGTATAGCGGACTGCGGGTGCTCGAAGGACGTGTGCCCCACACCCTACGCATAGAATCGCGGTAAGCGCACAGATTGAGCAACTGCGATACTGTGACTGACTGACTGTGAACAGCAAACATAGGATCTCACTCTCGATTCGCACCTAAGGGGAGAGGGAGCAGTCAAGGATCATAGAAGCTTCGTTTAATACTCATGTCTTGCACTTTGAACATATATTGAAAGCCGTCTCGTCGTTGTCGTTGAGTGGAGTGGAGGTACGGTTTATTATTGACTAGTAAAATATGCGAATATACATTGTTTGTAGGTGGCGGGGGGAGCGTCTAGTAAAGAACACAGCTTGGATAACGAGCGCGTATTCGTGAGTGAGACGTTTTAATGGGCGGTGTCGGGTGTGTCCTCGATGCCGTACGAACCCAGGAGCAGTTGAGAGATGGCGAGTTTACTCTTGAATTTTAGCAAGAATTTCGGCATCCTTGAACAGGTAGTATTCCTGAAGAACGAGTTAGTAGTCGTACTGGGTGTAAAAAAGAACTAACGCACCTCCTCTCCAACCTTGATAGAGTTGCCGCCCCAACCGGGTAGGAGGACGCGGTCACCAGCTTTGACCTGGGTAGGAACAACCTGACCGTCCTTGTTGGGTGCACCGGGGCCAACGGCGATGACAGTAGCCTCGGGAAGAGGGTTGTTGGTTGCCGAGGTGGGCAGGAAAATGCCAGAGGCAGTTTTCTAATAACTTGTGAGTCGTGGTCGAGAAGGTTGAGCGCCAACTCACGGTCTCCGGCTTGAACCGTTGAACCAGGACGCGGTCAAGGAGGGGAACGAGAGACTTGATGGACTTGAAAGTTGCTTGGGCGGCCTGTGCGCGTAGAATTAGTTAAGCTGGATGCTTAGAACGACGAGGACACGTACCATTGAATGTTGAGGGTGAGAAGCAAGAAAAATCTTGACGTTTTCTGTGCACAAATTCGATCATGTGACTTAGATTTCTAGAAATTTGGAGAAAGCCGAGACGCTGTTAAAAATTTGGCTGTGACGTTACACTTACAAACTCGTTCAACTTCCCTCTCGTCCTCTAAAAATGCACCGCCTGTCGACCACGTCTTCCCGGTCTCTCCGTCGCGCAGCCGTAAAGGCAGCAAAGCCCACATTAACTCGTGGTGCTCACAAGGAGATCAAGTTTTCGAACGAGGGCAGAGCGAGCATCCTTAAGGGTGTCGACGTCCTGGCTAATGCTGTCAGCGTGACCCTCGGTCCCAAGGGTTAGTTTCTTGTCTTTTCTACTGCTAATAAAGCTCATGAGACTCTCAGGACGCAATGTCATCATCGAGCAATCGTTCGGTGGCCCAAAAATTACCAAGGGTACGTCCGACTCCTTCCGTTTAGACGTGTTCTCACGTCCAGGTCTACAGACGGTGTTACCGTTGCAAAGTCAATCACCCTTAAGGACAAGTTCGAGAACCTCGGTGCTCGGTATGTCCATACTTATTTCATTCTGTACTTTTCGCTAACTCCTATACAGCCTCGTCCAGGACGTCGCGCAAAAGACCAACGAGATTGCTGGTGACGGTACTACCACCGCTACTGTTCTCGCTCGTGCTATCTACTCCGAGGGTGTCAAAAATGTTGCCGCAGGCTGCAACCCCATGGACCTTCGCCGTGGTTCCCAAGCCGCCGTTGACCGCGTCGTCGACTTCCTTGCCTCCCATACCAAAACCATCACGACCACCGCTGAAATTGCCCAGGTCGCAACTATCTCTGCGAACGGCGACACTCACGTTGGCAACCTTATCGCCCAAGCCATGGAAAAGGTTGGCAAGGAGGGTGTCATCACCGTTAAGGAGGGCCGTACCATAGAGGACGAAATTGAGATCACCGAGGGCATGCGCTTCGACCGTGGCTTCATTTCACCTTACTTTGTCACCGACGTCAAGGCCCAGAAGGTCGAGTTCGAGAAGCCGTTCATTCTCCTCTCTGAGAAGAAGATCTCCCTCCTCCAAGACATCCTTCCCTCACTAGAGGCCGCTGCCCAGGCCCGTCGCCCCCTTGTCATCATTGCTGAGGACATCGACGGTGAGGCCCTCGCCGCCTGCATCCTCAACAAGCTCCGCGGTCAGCTCCAAGTCGCCGCTGTCAAGGCTCCCGGCTTCGGTGACAACCGCAAGTCTATCCTCGGTGATCTCGCTATCCTCACCGGCGGTACCGTCTTCACCGACGAGCTCGACATCAAGCTCGAGCGCGCAACCATCGACCTCCTCGGCTCGACCGGTTCTATCACCATCACCAAGGAGGATACCATTGTCCTCAACGGTGAGGGCTCCAAGGACGCCATCCAGGCCCGCTGCGAACAGCTCCGTTCGCTCGTTGCTGATCCCACGACATCCGACTACGATCGCAGCAAGCTCCAGGAGCGCCTCGCCAAGCTCTCTGGCGGTGTTGCCGTGATCAAGGTCGGCGGTGCTTCCGAGGTCGAGGTCGGGGAGAAGAAGGACCGTTACGACGATGCCCTCAACGCTACCCGCGCTGCCGTCGAGGAGGGTATCCTCCCCGGCGGTGGTGTTGCCCTCCTCAAGGCGTCCCTCATGCTCGCCACCACCTCCCCAGGCTCTGGCGCCGGCTCCGCTGCTTCCCCCACCTCCCCCAACGCGACCCCCATCCCCACTGCGAACTTCGATCAAGAACTCGGTGTCGCCATCATCCGCCGCGCACTCACTGGCCCCGCTCGCGCAATCCTGAACAACGCCGGCGAGGAGGCAAGCGTCATTGTCGGTACAATCTTGTCTCAGTATGGCGCGGATGAGAAGTTTGGCTGGGGATACGACGCGGCGAAGGGAGAGTACGTGGATATGGTCAAGGCGGGTATCGTCGATCCTCTTAAGGTCGTACGCACTGCGCTGGTGGACGCGAGCGGTGTTGCGAGCTTGTTGACTACTAGCGAGTGCTGTGTTGTTGATGCGCCTGAGGAGAAGCCGGCTGGTGGACCTCCCATGGGCGGCATGGGAGGTATGGGTGGCATGGGCGGTATGGGCGGCTTCTAGGAGCCTCAACATTGAGGATCGAGAAGTTGATATGAATCACGATGTTCTGCTAATGTTAATACAGGCTACACCCGCACTTACCACTACGCCCCTCCCACACACTTGTTACTCATATATTGTTATCGTACGTCCCCTTAGTTATAGTTTTATGTAGTTGAAATGCAAACCACCACTCATCATGATATGATTCGGCGAGTTTTGTTTTGCATTGGGTGCATTGATTGGTAATGTATCATTCCTTGGATGAGCTACAGTGCAGCATAACATGCAGGCGGAAGTTTAACTTGATGCTTGGGCGCTAAGCTGCGCATATTCACGATCAGCGAAGTACATACGGAAATGTCATCTGTATCGCTTTGTGGTGACAGCTGCCAGGCATGACGTGTCGTCTCTTTCTAGATCTTGAGCATCGACACCACCTCCCGATGAGCGTATTTCTATTATACATATCCTCGTTCTGGCAAGGCGATCTATACGATCATCAAGTTCTTCTCTTCGGCCATCCGGCGCTGTCGTCAGTCATCCTGTGGTTCGATGACCAACACGAAGCAGGGTTCCAGATTAACTACCCTTCGCACAACAAGCTTAATATTCTTCATGCAGAAGAACTCGGACAGGCCCTGCTGTTTGAGAGGAGACACGGGGGGATGAACCTATTCAGGTTTAGAGAGGTGGCGCAGAGTGCGATCGAAGAGGACCCTGAATGTGGAACGTCATTGAGGAGGATGTTTGAAATGATCAGGGAGAAAACGATGGAAAGAGAAACTGCACAGAGCTGTCCTATGTTTCTGTTGACGTTGGGGAGTCGCAGTGTCGCAGATTCAGACTCTAACATTGGCGATCAAGCCTGAGTACGGGTTCTCGCGCTACGCAGGGCCAGGATGTACTTATTCAATTGGCGAGCATCGAGCGTTGAAATTTGGAGGAGTCTTTTCGAACTTGGTGCAGTCGTGAAGGAGAGAATACACGATCAGACGCTCAATTGTTCGCTTGCTTATGGCATCACCCGTAATCTTCAATCTCTTGTTTTAGTAGTACTACCACAGTGGACGGTCTACGACTTCATCTATCACCATCTACTGAGGTCACTGCTCTTATCGTGCTACCACAAAGCTCTTGAACATTGGTCGTCCTACAAGTTGGGTTGCTAGTTGATGTAACAACTGCTACATTGTGGATTATCGCGAGTGTGTTGTCTTTAAATACACGTGGCGAGCACCCCTTATCAGGATAAAAGGCATGTCGTCCCGTTGCTGGGGTATCCTCCGTGGATGGCTATGTTTGCGAAACGTGCCCATTGTCCTTCGAAATCTCCTTTAAAGGCTATAATTCAAGAAATGGGATCAACCAATCCGTCAGTATTCCCTTTTTCTGCTGCCATCAGGGGGGCTTTGGCCTCCTCCTGCCTCTCTAGGACGATTGGCTCGCTTAACCGTTTTTTGATCGCCTTACAGAGTAATAACGCAAAAGTGGGTGAAAACCAATCCTGCTGCTGTGGACCTTTCGAGGATGGGCAATTTCTTTTAAGGCGTGGTGCCGACGGTGGCTTCCTTACCCAAAGAAGCCCCGCCTTCGCCGCCCAAAGAGCCTACATACCTTCTCCCGCCCCCCAGCATCTATATTCTTGATCAAGATCATGCCTCGTACTGTAGGTCCTCTTTCGCCACTTCAGATATCTCCAATACTCATACAATCATCATCTTTCCTTTTTAGAAAGAAGTCAATACCGAACCCTGCAAAGAGTGCGGCGTTGTCATCCGCTACAAAGGCGACATGTCTCGCCATGCACAACTACACAAACCCGCAGCAACGTATGCCGAATCTATCATTTTTCGCCTTGTCTTGTCTAATTTCTTTGTTCAGCATGCACAAATGCCCTTACGATGGCTGTCCTTACGAGAGCCTTCAGAAGTCCAACTTGAACACTCACATTTGCACTCAGTAAGTCGCACTTCTTTAATTTAAACCTAGTTCTATGTACTCACCGTTGGCTTGTTTAGTACCGGCGAGAAACCCAATGCTTGCCCGGATTGTGACTACCGCACAGCCGATCCTGGGTGCTTGACTCGCCACAGGAGGAGCAAGCACGCATATGTCCCAAAGAGCAGCAAAGCGAAGGCTTCTTCAGCGTCGAAACAAGCCCGGCGCCACAGCCCCTACAAGCGCACCAATTTCACGCCGACTTCCTCCTCTTCTACATGCGAGAGTCTACCCTCAGATAACCCATCGATTGTGACACCCACCTCTCCTCATCTCGATGTCCCTGAGGTCTTCTGCGACGAGTTTTCGAGCAACTTGTTCTCATACACCTGGGACAAGACCCTTTCCCCCTTGGATATGGCATCGGCTCCGTGGAGCATGGACTCTTCCCCCGCATTTACATCAGTCCCTTACTTCCTTGAGACCGCCGTCAACACTTGCTCGCAGCTCTACAGCAGCGTTGACCGCTCTTTCGATGTCATGGATATATTCTCACATGATACGGAGTACTCCCAAACTATCTGCCCACCGGATACCTATCTCGCGAAGCCTGAAGCAATTTTTTACGATGCCAGCTCCTGGGCCTTCGATATTGGCATGGTTCCCGCTGCTCCCATTGCCATCGCCACCGAGGCTTACCTAGAATGGACCTGTGATTTCGCACCTTTCTATCCTTCCCCTTCCCTTTCCCCTTCCTCCATGGGATCTTACTTTTCTGATTGCTCCTCTTCTCCATTCACTTTCTCATCGTCACCTTCCCCGTCTCCTGAAGATATTACATTCGCCAATCTCTTGTCTTCGAGTTCTTTAGCCGATTTTCTTCCTGTCTCCGTTTGATTTGGTGACGCCGCTAGTACTTAACTTTATTACTATTTATTGTACATCACCTGCATCTTCTCTCCTACCACAATGTACTATACCATTTGCATTGCATCTTCTGGTTCGGTAGATCACTTCGATCTCATCTCATCTGGAATGTTGCCTCATCATGAACGGAATTGAGATTCAACAACTTTCCTCCGCAATTAACTAATAAGTATAAGGTCACTGGAAGCTAATGTCCCAATGGCGGAAAAGAATGACGTTTTTGCCAATGCACCTTTAGCTCAGCCACTTCGCAAATTTGCTCGTCTTTCCTCCGATGACTGCAGAAACTTCCCTGGCCACAATTCTGTCGGCCTGTTCACTGGGGTGAAGCTCATCGTACCTACAGAGCGACCTGTGAGTCAGTCGTCCCAGATAACACAGAATTAGTACACACCAGAGGTAGCTATCTTGTGCCTTTTTGTCAGTGACCATTGTGCAATCCCCAGTGCCAGACAGGTCTGCGTTGAGGTCGAACACACACGAAGAAATGGCACCCGTGACGTTCGCCGGCACAGTGCCGTTGAGGTACACCTTTGGATTGTAGTACATGTCGGTGAACAACGCATGTGAATCGAAAAGAGCTGTGCGCAACACTGAGTTTTTTGTTCTTTCGGTGTACCACGTAGCTCACCAATGTGCGCGTCCTTGAGGCTAGGCGCCAAAGCTGTTAGCATGAGCTCGGTAAGAGCGTTTCCGGACAACGCGAGCTCGGCCATGACGTTGCTCCACTGTGTTGTGTTCCTCTCAGCTGACCAGTAACGATTCGGGTACGATTCGGCGGAGTAGATCGGGGTAAGTTCCAACGGAACCATCTATAGATACTCGTCAACGGACGTGCAGTTAAATACAATGGACTAGTTTGATGTCTCACATTCTGGAACAGGAAATTCCTTGCGCCGCTCTCGTATAAAACTTTCACCCAGTTGACCATGCAAGTAGCGACCTCGACAATGTTGGCACTGTTGCTTCCCGAGACGAGCGAATTGACTCCGAGATCGTTGGTACCAATCCACAAAGAATAAATCGTCTCCTTTGCGTCCAGTTTGAGAGAACCGTTGTGCTTCTCCGACAAGTAGAGCGGGAGTTGGCTCTCAAAGAGAGAGGGAAAGGGACGGTACGTGAGGTTGTTCGAACACGTCGCGCCAGCCTTCGCGAAAGGGTACAAGGACACACGCGCGTAGTCTACCACATAGGTAGGCCATGCTATACCTTGGTCTCCAGTCCAACCAACATCGGTATAGCTGTCACCGAACGTAACGAGATTTTTGATTTTGGGGTCTTTGGAAGAGGAACCTTTTGGGGAGGATGCCGAAGCAAGGGCAGCGGACAAGAGGAGGCAGAACGCCGCTGTTGGGGCCTTCATCGTGGGGGTGCTTTCCGCGACATGGTCGTCGTCGAGTTTTTATAACTCCCCAGATATCACCCCGGTATCACCCTCTAACAGGCTCGCATCAACTTGCATCAAACGGTAGTGGTCACGCGTAGCGGCAAAATTGTCAGACGCCCGGGCGGCGGGCACAACCTGGCACAAGGGGGAGGTTCTCTGTTGTTTAAATGAACTATTTTGAGACCTCGTAGTGGGAAAAAGCGCTCGCGGCTCTGCCCTGCGTCATGTGTGTTGACGGACCATGGCGGGTCACGGAATTTTGTCGGTTACCGAGATGCCGCCGTGTAAAATTGCCGTGACTCCTCAACAAATGTTGAAACATCACCGAATTATACGTAACTCGAACATTGATTTTCATGCCTGTATAAGAGTAAGCTTGACGGATGCATCGAGCATCAACTGCCCACTCACCTTGTTCCCAACTTCCAGCCAGTCAAGCAATTACTTCTTGCATAGAAAGTTTCGATCGCACGAACGTAGAGAGCGCCCAATGGTTCTGGGGGGAGGGGGGGTCAACAAGTCTTGAGGATACGCTAATAAGCAGCCAACGAGTAGGAAGCATACGGCGATCTGGCGACATTTATTTTTAAAAAGTTGAGGCGTAGCAAGCGCAGCATGAACCCAAATTCGACTTCCTAGAGCCCATACGACTGCAATGGACGAGAAAAATGTAACCATATGATGACCACGAACTGCCCAAGGGATCGGTCAGACGTATCGCCGTCGCCAGGTGCATCTCCCTGGGACGCCCGCTTTACCCAGGCCGACACGAGTGACACTGGATTGGCTGCAGAAAGCCGGACGTACCATGATACCTACCTCTTCAGTGTCAACTCGAATTCGCGTGCAAGGAGGTATTGTCACTTGTTACTCCGAGCACGAGTGTCAGCTGGGCTCTCCGCGAGCGTCATTCCCCAACCGCCCGGCCGCGGCGAGGTGGGGTGCATGGAATGTTATCAGGTAGGCTAAGAGCCGTGTATAACGCATCTTCCCACCAAGCTGTGCTCTGTACCTAGTGCAGTTCGTCTGCCATGGCCATCGGTTACTTGTGAAAAACAGTGTCAGAGTTTTGTGGTCTTGAACCGTGTTATGACTTTTGTTCAAGTTCACCTGCCTATATTTTCTCACGCCAACAACTTGAACTCGAACAACGACAACGACACTTTTGGTAAGCTCTGGGCTAGCATGCTATTCACATTCTACTTGATTACCTTTCTGCTTGGACTGAAGACCTTGGTTGGCTCAAGATCTGTGCACATTATCTCTGGAACTTCTATCCAATACCATGCAACATGATGTGTCTGCCTTGATGTACTTCGCGAATGCAGTCGAGGAGATGCTATGCAGATATTGCGGCTGACTAGACTTCACTGGCAGATCCAACTAGTGATATGCTTCATGCCTCTTTCCTCAAGACATGGATGGACCTCAACATCTTGTAACCTTTCCTGCTCTCGTTTCATTTCAGTTCCGCCTCTCTTTGTCTCCTTCGCAAGGCCCACACTCTTAGACTGGCGGATCCGGGGGCCCAGCCCGTGCGAGCTATCCTTGGCAAGGCACTGTTCACTGCGGCCTTTCGAGAAGTCCAAACTATGTACTTTCCGGAAGACAGCGGTGATCTAACGGTGATCAATTCTCTGTAGCTCTCTGTCATAACTAACAAGAAATTTCAGTGGATATCCAGCGCTCTGACATGTAGCGCCACTCTTTCCAAAATCGTAAAAACTGCAGAGGGCGAAAACCTCATCAGGGACGACCTCGCCGTCATGTGTGTGATTGCGCGTGAAGAAGGCAATGATGAACTGGTTAAAACGTTGATAAGTGAAATATGTCTCCACTTCTTCACAACATGTCGATTGTATGCACCCCACGGCCGAACTTTTCCTCAACACTACTTAGCCTTGGTTTAGAGCTCTGTACGCCGAAGCGGGCGAAATTCCCTCTGAAGCTACCACGGGTACGCATACATATGGAACCTCAAAACACTTATCATGTTAACAACCAAATGCTCTGCTCAGTTCCAGCCGTCGGGGATCGGGAGGAACAGGAAGGAGAAATTCCAGTGCTGTTGACGAGGGGTCGCACAGTCGAGCAGGTCGCCAACGCCCAGCCCAGGAGGAACAAATGTGAGCACTCTATCCACGCTTACAGCTCCGTCGACGCTATGGGCTTTTCATCCAGCCCCCGGACGGCGCGCGCACCGTTGAAGCCATATCACAACCCACTTTCAAGACCGTTTGACGTGCTGAGACGAAGTCATCTACATTGTCGTCAAGAACAACCACGGAGGGCATATATGGTTCAGTACTGCTGTACCTTCACCTGTTCGGTCGAGTTGACTGTTGAATGTTGAACGTTGAGCTAGAGGTTGTCCGAATTTGTAGATTAGATAAGAATATCAACATCTCGATTGAACTTGTTTCAAACTTGCTTCCAACTTTCATCATCTTCAAGAAACACCAGCAGGTCCTGGTTGTCCTATCGTCAATTTCTTAGCCCCGCCTTTTCTATTATCTATTCATCTGTCTTCTCTTGCCATGTCCGACGATGAGAGGTTGGTAAAAGTTGCTATGGCTACTGCTATGGAACAAAACGGGCCGGCCCCAGAGTTCAAGGCTGTTCACGCGTCCCTCAACCTCCCACCGCTGTCTATTCAGCTCACCGGACAGGCTGATAGAGAAGAATATCTTGGGGATGGGTGGTTAGCGGTGCTGGTCATCGATCTTCTTATTGAACGACAGACGGCGTATACGACTGTTCGTTTCATACAGGTGAAGAATTCAGTGCATATACCCTTATATAATTCTGATTTCTTCGTGCCCTCGCGTTACACAAGACGGCCGCGAGAATCTGCTGTTGTAATCGCCTGCTCGCGGCGATCATGCGAGCAGGCAATCTTGGTTACCCTGGAGTTCTGGTAGACGAGACGGAAGACAAACCACTAGGCGACCTTTACGAATTCACAACTCTCCGTCACCTTCGCCTAGCCCCGTACAAGGACGCCCTCTCTGCTGCTCGGTTGACGTTTGGGCTCATAATGGATGCTCTGGAACACGAATTCGCGTGTAAAACAGAGTACGTGACCCAGCCTCTTTCTTTCCACGCATCTCTAATGATCGCGGCGAACAGAGGAAAGAGAGGACACCACGAGGCCATCGAGGATGTCCAGTCGGTTTCTTCGAGTTCTACAGTCGCCAAAAAGCCGCGCATTTCAGACGAGAACTCAGACCCGAACACGAAGAAGCCAAGGCCCGGCAGCATTTCGCGGAAGGAACGCAAGAGAAAGCTACCTTTTGCTAATACTACCGATCGAAGCGTGAACGGAACGTCGATGGGTTCTACTTCTAGCCTCTCTTTGGTCTCTGGGTCTTCAACTCCCCTGGCAGACAGACATAGCTTCCGATCGAGGGCCGCAGTGCCTGTATCTTCCCCGTGGCCTCTTGAACCTTGTCCGACAGCTACTGCCGGTTCAGAAACTGATCAATCTTCCGACGACGGATCCACTCGCGCAGAGGCGGCACTCTATCCAGGTTCTCACTCGCCTCAACCTTTACGGCACAGTGCTTCCATCGTGGCCATTGCGGCGGACTCTACACGGTCCCGCGAATTGGTTGAAGAAGGCTGGCCTACTCAGGCCCAACACTACAAGGCTTTCAAGGCAATCACTAAGACCGTCGAGGGCACGAGTCAACTTCAAGAATTGGCCCCTCCCGGGGATCATGGCAACGCCATCAAGAATGCTTATGTGGCCGTCAGGCGAAGACGATCCCAGGTGTTGGGAGATGGCAACAGTCTTCAAAATGTCGACTCTCGAACGAACGTGGCCGAGACTTCCTACGCTGAAGCTCAACCCTCAAGCGCCGGAACCAGCAAAAGACCCCGACTTCAGCACTTGCCATCGGCCGATCTTCTGGGCCGATAACCTTTTCTTTCTTACGTCAAATCCTCGACCAGTCGTTACATTCTTATCCTTTATTTCTGTACAACTAGATCCATATACCCACAAACTCATACTATACCACCGGACCCTTACACACTATGCACATACTCTATGACCAGTAGTAATCATTGGCATGATCACATGGACACCACAGTGAAATTGACGAATAGCCTCTTGCCTGGCCCTGTCCATAACGTTGGCTGGAGGAGGTTTATACTTTTTTGGCCTCGTACAACTTGAAACGCTCCTCGACTTTTACACTGACCTTGTCCGTTCACAGTCCCCGTCGCCATTTGACGCACAAGTGACAATGTTAACACACACGTAGTAGATACAAGGGCATCTAGCGGTGAACACATACATGCATGCTACATAGACGGACCATGACAATTGTGATAGTGGATAAAAGGTAATCGATATCGCAACCGCGCTTACGGCTGAGCAGTGGTCTGCAATCTACTAGAGAATGGACCGAGGGCATGTGTAAGGAGTTCGGCAGAGGCGCTATCCTTAGAGGGTGTCTGTATACTTTCTAGGCCTCGTTGATTCATTTCGATGTAATCAGCTGCACCGGACGAGCGAGCGACGCAACAGCACGCGGCGTGAATCGCAAGGTAAAAAGACTTTTGGTGTCTGTGGAGGTGAAGGTGACCTTGCGGTTCCAGCTTCGGGGGATCAAACAATCGTCGCAGTGACCGTGGAGGTGTACGTGTGTTTTGGTCCTACATGCAACCACTCAGCACAAGACATACGAGACGCCGAGAGAGTGA
The DNA here is from genome assembly GCA_018858115.1 of Tephrocybe rancida. NCBI lineage: Eukaryota > Fungi > Basidiomycota > Agaricomycetes > Agaricales > Lyophyllaceae > Tephrocybe > Tephrocybe rancida. The sequence continues at coordinate 52,528 of JABCKT010006516.1, forward strand.
CCTACTGTGACCTCGAATCAAATTTCTAACCTAGTGGAACGATATTATGCAGCCTTTGACAGGTATTCTCCATGCAGTTGATGTTAGTACCATGCAACTCGTCAAACAACTCATAGCCAAAACTTGTCAAGATCGACGAAAAGGTCTCCGCCTGTAGAGTCATGAGGCAAGCGTGGCAAGGATTGTAGAATCAGAAGAGCACATCTGGTCCTTGTTGCCCGTCGATTCTGGCATCATGTACGCACACTGTTAAAACAATGTCACTGTCTTCAACAAGTTCTTCCGGTCTTCTATACATGTCACATCATCGTCATAGGCAGCCGAGACCGAATCTCGAATCAATCCCGAGCCAATGCCTTGTGAACAGTCATTCAGGTAGACATGCTTCAAGCAAGTGAGACTCACGTTGGCTTTTGGCTGCAAATGACGTTGAGGAGCCTTCGGAACGGGAAGTGTTTTCGCCGTATCTTGTGTATCGTCGTTTGAAGGGCTCAAGATGCCATAATTATAAGGTGTTCGATCTCTGACATTTGCAACTGTTGAACGATGTTTAAAACCATGAATGGATAAAGTAACGGTAGAAATGACTTACAGACGCAAATGAAGTGTACATAGTATATGTTGCCAAGATTTATAATATCTTCATCGTCTTTACTGGAAACGATACACTTGGCATCCTCTTCGCGGCCTTGTTCAGAAGGTCTATGCAACAAGAGGTACGCGAGGACCCTAATATGAATCAATCTGTCTTCCCAAGGTTTGGTGGCTCGCTGCCGCTCCCTTTCTTTGAGTTGCTGAACTCTAGTGTACGCGCTGAGAATATTGGGAGAGTCTGATAGCATTTCTGGCGGGGGCAGTGGACTCCTATTCACTCGTCGAGACTGAATGAGTTCAAGGAACGCGTTATTTGTGCGGTGCAAACAACCGAAAGTGACGCGTCCCTCGGATTTACACTTTCATCCAAACCACCATGTCCTCCACCGCTATGGCTATCGATGCCCCTGCTCCCCCAAAACTTGTACTAGACGAATTCATTGCTACAGCCCTCTCCGCAACCCCGCCCTCACTACACCCGTACTTTGAGGCGTTTCGGACGCTGCACACACGAAAGTGCGTTTCGGTTCTTATTTCTCATATCGATGAAGCTGACGCGTTGAACCGGCCTGCTTTCTCAGACTATGGCACCAGCTCACACAGAAGCTAAAAGCATTTTTTGATGATGAGGAAAGTAGGCCATACAGGGTGGATGTGTTCGAAAGATTTGTCCGGGATTTCGAGGCGAGGATCAATCAGCTGAGGCTCGTGGAGATGGGCGTGAAGGTTTCCAAAGAGATTGACAGTGAGTTCGTCCTCTATTCTTGCATATGTACCGACGGCTTCATCTTGATCTCGTTGTGCAGACCCGCAAGTGCACTTGGCGTTCTTGACCTCCCTGCTGGGGAGGATCGACAAGGAAAAGTCACAGGAAGCGCATGTGCTCCTCCTGGCAACGATCGCGCATGCGAAGCTGTTGTACGGGGATCTGGAGGGTACCAAGACGGACATGGACGAGGCATGGAAGACTCTCGATACGCTAGAGGGCGTTGATGATGGTGTCAACGCTGCCTATTATGGCGTTGCGGCAGACTACTACAAGGTGTGTACCATTTCTGCGGACTCGGACTTGAGGATCGCTCATGTTTCGCCGAATGCAGGCACGGGCGGAGTATGCCCCGTATTATAAGAACTCTCTGCTTTACCTCGCGTGTGTAGACACGGAGACAGACATGACGCCCGACGAGAGGCTGGGGAGAGCGCATGATCTGGGCATCTCGGCGTTCCTTGGGGATACGATCTATAATTTTGGAGAATTAGTGAGTGATGTGCTCTCATATCTGTGTGCTTGCCTCATGCGCGACTGTAGCTCATGCACCCAATATTGGACGCGCTTGACGGAACACCACACGGGTGGATCAAGAAACTGTTGTACACGTTCAACGAGGGTAGTATCGGCAAATTCGAGGCGCTTGCGCCGCTCTTCCCCAAAGAGGTGGGTGTGTCTCAACAATTGGCTGGAGCGGGACCTGATGTTTCGACTTTGTGCGTAAAGCCGATTTTGCAGGAGAATTATGCATTCCTGCGTCAGAAAATCTGTCTCATGGCACTCATTGAGTCGGTGTTCAAGCGGAACGCGGATAACAGGACAATGAGCTTCCAGTCGATAGCGGAGGAGACAAGATTACCTATCGATGAGGTGGAGCATCTCGTCATGAAAGCGTTGAGGTTCGCTATCCGCTTGAATTCTACGAACATGGTACTGATAGCAGAATATTAGTCTTAAGCTCATTCGTGGCTCGCTCGACCAGGTTGATCAGAAGGCCCAGATCACCTGGGTTCAACCCCGTGTGCTCTCAAGAGATCAGATTGGGACGTTGGCGCAGAGGCTAGACGAGTGGGTGGGCAAGCTGAATGCGGTCGAGCAGCGAATTGCACCTGAGGTGCTTGCAACTGCCTGATTGTGATATGTATATATACAGTGTATGGAGTAATAGAACTACGATTGACACCACGTTAGAAACGCAATACGTGTCTTTTCGAGATCCATATGTGAACTCGTTACAGAACGTCCCTTACTCGTCTATCCAGCTGTCATGCCGAGAAACAAACGATGTCATCCCCTCACCCCGAGATGGAGGGATGATGGACGGGGATATGCCTTCTTCTAGGACGGGTCGGGGCCGATCATGAGGCAGAGCGAGGACAGACGGAATCGAGATCGAGACGCACAAGACAACACATCAATGACGTTTTTCGGTGGCATTTCGCGCGCTAACCATAGGCTAGTCTCCTCGAGCTCACTACGTTGCGTATACTCGCCTGTCAGAATATCGGTCCTGACGCTACTGCAGCTGCACTACAAACGCTTCCTCCAACAAGTTCGACGTGCCGTCATTCTCGCCTTCCCTGTGTGCCGTCCGGCCCATCAAGGCAGGCGAAGAAATCACTATCATGCTCCGCCCCTACGGCTTCCAGTGTTCATGCACCGCATGTAATGACAGACCCTGGCTCTGATGAACTGCTTGCAATTGCCCGCCTTGAAGGAGAGTACCAAATGCAGGAATGGCGAATCATTGAACAAGAAGCTACGCGAATGCCTCCAGTGGACCAAGATCAGGATGCGAAGTAGGACTTATGTTTTATTTCGACTACCTCCAATATATTCTGGTCCTGGCGCGGATACTGAAAAAGCCCAAATATGTGAAGTAGTACGAGGCCATATGCTAAGCCCCAAGGAAGTTGAGCCGACTGAAAAAAAGTGTCGACCATCATAGTTGTCAACCAGTTCCTGAGGAATACTTATCAGACTGTGTATCTGAACTTGTGGGCGCCTGAGGCAAGCAGACCCGACAGGACCAGAGCTTCGAGTTTGGCGCTGGAGGTTTTCAAGTCCTCATCGTTATTTGGTCAAGCAACAGACAACACGGCTCAAACAGCACCTCTTAACTGAAGAATCATCGATCGTACTTTTGACAAAAAATCTGACCAAGTCCTTGCATATCCTCCTCACGCTGACTCCGGTGACTCATGGCCCATCCTGCGAGAGAATTCTTTGGACTCCTCCCAAAGGCCATCACTTGAAATCTCTACACAAAGTTGTGAAAGATGGCCTCCGTCGAGGAGTGTTGTTATGTCCTCCTTCTTGAAGTCCGGTCTGCGGACAAGCAGCTTGGATAGGATTTCATCCTGAATATGTAAGACTCAAATCATGAGAAGCTCGAAATGAGGACAAAGAATGGCAAACTCACCGTCTCCCCAAGGGATGACCACACAGGAAATGGGTTGACAAGCTGCCAAGTGAAAGCTCCGACATAGAACCAACGTCTCTGCTTGTCATTCAGCGAGCATTCAAGAAGTCATAGCAAGAAATACTCACTCGCGTCTCTGGGAACACAAACGTATGAATCGGTGTCTCGCTGCTGGTGACTACGTAGGACGCCAGTTCTACATTCTTGTCCTTGGTACTCCAATCAAGAAGATATGTCTTCTTAACACCATCTTCCCGCTCTTCGAGAAACATAGGGTCGTTTAAGAACGCAAGGTCTTTAATTGCGTGAAGGCGAAAGCCAAAGTCTACGACCATCTCGAGCCTAGATAGGAAATTTAGTTGCATACCTATCAACTTCAAGAAAACACTACGAACTTGGCAATCATTCGAGCCTGACTCAAATGCGTCAATTCAGCTCTACATTCTGCGAACAATTTGATACGCACATCGCGCTTCGTGATTAGGGAGTGTTCCAGTAGTCGTCGCGGGTCGGCATCCCAAGACATATTTGATGCCCCAGGCGGATTGTCGCCTGAATGGATATACCAGACTTTGTCATCGTCGTCGACGACTTCGACGTCCAGTGAGGACGACGTGTAGTACGTGTCGTCTGACCCCTCGGATTCGGCGCCTGATGTTATTGGCGAAGGTAAGTCACTACTTTTGTGGCTTTTGGATCGCACTTCCGTTGGCACATCTGGGGAGTGGGAAGGTTCTGAATCTGGAGCGCCCTCCTCCTGAAGCTTGGGGGATTGCGGCTGGCATGCTGTTTTGTCGCTGCCTGAGTTCGAATCAGAAGAGACGGTGATGATCGCCAGGGCCTCCTCCAGCACTTGCTGTTTTCCGTCTTCGACTTCGTCTGCAGTTCTCGGGATAGGTCGAAAGTCGCTCGCTACATATAGCTGGAGAATGCGAAATGTCACGGTTACGCATCAACGCTTGACAGGAAATTTCACCTTATCGTTTTCATCGGCTAGGTCCCGGATGACCTTGTACGCACGGTTTAGCTTTCGAGACGAGGCGTCTTGCGCATCTAATGCCCTGTCCAGTGCTGTTTGTTGGATCTCAGACTTGCGTCGTAGCTCGGCGTTCGTATGGCTAAGTCGTTTCGCGATATTCTTGATTTTCTTCATGTCGGATTTGAGCTCGGCAAGCGAGCACTGACAGGCGCTTGAATGCTCCGAGGAGCGACGAGTGAGTTCGTCACAGTGTTCCATGAATTGGGAGTATATATTGTCGACCTAGTGAAGATGGGGTAAGTAAGAGAACATTAGAAAGAGAGGGGGCATAGACACCTCGTTGCTGGCGAGTCGACCCATGGCAGTGGGGTGTGGTAGGGTGAACTTCGGCTTTGGAGGTGTTAGATTAAAGGCGACATAGAGTTCGTGGAATGGTACTTACTACTTTCGGGAATTGCAGCCCACCGAAGTGGGTCTACCCCATTGAGTGTTCTTCTGCTTCTGAGCTTCTTTCGTGGACCGCTTCGGATTGGTATCACAGCCATTTTCGTAACGGTATTAGGTTCCTCGCAAGTTCCTGGGGGCATCGAGCCTGGATTCAAGAGAGTAAGGGCGACGTTCATAATTCAGCAGAACTTGGATGAGCCTCTCGTCGTTGGACCATTGACTACCCTCTTCACCTCTACACCGCCTTGTTCGAAGTGGGGGTAGAATGCACTAGAACCACCACAGCTATAGCTCAGCGCTCATGAGTACATCCCGGCTTCGACGGCGGTGCAGGAGGCGCCTCTCGGCGATGGCAGGTTCAGAAATATGTTATTTGGCCCAATAGTGGGTGATCTGTGGGAGCAGAGGAATCAGCAGGTACACACAGAGGCGCTTCGCTGCTGCGCTCTGCTGTAGCTTGACATGATATTTGATGAGTGTTAGGACAAGTAGTGAAAGGCGTGCCCTGCCTAACGGTTGGAATATCGCTGCAGCTAAGGGTTAGTGGCCAGGCGGGTGAGGAATACAAGAGGAAGCCTTTCGTCCCACAATCGAGGCCCTTCAAGGTTTTTGCGTATTTTGAAGTCGAAGCGTAGATGTTGCTCAGGCCGATATGTATGCCATGTCGAGATACCAAGTTTTATTAGTAGAGTAACTAGTAGTATCTGATGGAGTGCAGCTAGTCGCTGGCAGAACATGGTCAGGTTTAAGATTGAGCATAGATGGCTGGCTTACTTGTGTCACCGAGCGCGACAAATGACTTCACCGGGCAACCTCAGTTGCAGCGCCTCTCTCGCCTCTAACCACTCGTGTTCCCGGTCCTTTGTGCGCACGACAGCAATCTCTCCCATTCCCAATGGCTTGACTGTTTGTGCGCGTCGTCCGGAGCAAATGAGACGGAGTTCGGACACGTCCATGAAGACGCGCTTGCTGGGTTTGCTAATAAGCTCCATGTGGTTTAGGACAGGTCTGTCGTCGCGGTATTTGAGGTTTGCCCATATCCTGCGCTGAGCGTCGCCTGCCGTTTCAAACTGTTCTGGCTCTGGTGCGGTGATTGTTCCGCGGACGAGGTTTGATATGAAGCCTGAGCGGAGGAGGATGGAGAGGATGCCGAGATTTTGAGTACTGTGGTCGACGACTACCTTTTGGTGGCGAGCACGGAAAGCATTTTGAAGATGAGCACAAAGGTTGTGTGGGAGGACCATGTTGAGCTCAAAAAGTGTCACACACGTCACACTTCTACTCTTTACTGTGCACACCGACTCTCAGGGCTAAGTATGATGTTATCCAGCCCAACAACCAATAGTTGGCTCAGAGCTTCTCCGCTTGAGATCCTCATTACTCGCGCTTGCGATCCTTCTCTTCATGAGCCAAATTATGCTGTTCATCTCGAGGTTGCAGAGTACATCAACACCAAGAAGGCTAACAAGTATGTTTAACAATCTAACAATTCAATTCAATTCATTTATAATCTACAATAGCCCTCGTGAAGCTGCCATGATGTCTGCGCGACTAGCAAACCATCGCAACCCTCATATCGCAATTCTTGCCCTTGCACTCCTCGATTCACTCGTCAAACAGTGCGGATACCCATTCCATCTTCAAGTCTCTACCAAAGAGTTCCTCAACGAACTCGTACGTCGCTTTCCAGAACGCCCGCCTCCCTTCCCCGGCCCAGTCATGTCCCGTATCTTGGATCTCATAAAGACGTGGAAGGATGGTATCTGTGTAGAGTCAAGATGGCGAGAAGACCTCGGCAATATCAGGGACATGCACAGGCTACTCGTCTTCAAAGGATATCGATTTAGAGATGCTAATCGCCACCAGGCAAATTTGGACGCGGCCGCAGTAAGTACTGCGCGACTGATCTTGGCGTGACACTGACCACGTATTAGAACTTGAAATCAGCGGAAGAGCTCGAGGAGGAAGATCGGGAGGCCCAGTCAGCGAAACTACAGGAGCTGATTCGCCGTGGGACACCGCGCGACCTCGCCGCTGCACAGGAGCTGATGAAGTCGCTTGCTGGAGCGAATCCGGACGCTAAACCGGATTATCGCACACAGGCGCTCACTGACCTGAACAAACTCGAGCAAAAGGTTATCCTTTTGAACGAGCTGCTGGATAACGTGGACATGCAACGAGGCGAGCAGTTTGCAACAGGCGATGCCTACGATGTACGTGTGTTCCGTGTTTATCCAGAATACTGTCTAATTGTTCAACAGCAAGTATCCTCCATCCTGGCATCTGCGCGACCTAAACTCCAGAAATGGATTTCAGACGCGCAGACCGATGACCCGGAATCCCTAGGTTGGTTGTTATCATTTCAGATCGCCATCATGCTCTTACGCGGCTCCAGATACCTTCCTCCAAATCAACGATCAAATCAACAGCGTCCTTAACCGCTATGAGGCATTCAAAAAGGGCGACTATGAGACGGCGTCGAATCCTATACCCACTGAGCTAGCCGGAGGCGCAGCCAGCGGCCTCTCTCTCATTGACTTTGACGACAGTTCTTCGTCAGCTGCGAACCCCGTGTCTCTGGGCACAGGGCTCGACGACCTCAACGATTTGTTTGCATCTATCCCTGGACCTGCCTCAATACCCGCTGCCGCTCCTGTACCACAGGCGGCGGCTGCGCCTCAGGCTCAGGCTCATAGCCACAATGGGAATGGGTATGGAATGAGCATGCTCATGGGGAGCGGTGTCGGAGCGCCAAGTATAGGCAGGCCAACGATGTCCCCGCCGACGCTGTCGGGCACACCACCTGCGTCAATCCAGCTACTTGGAACGCCTGCAGGTTCGAAACGTGCTACACCGAATTACTTTGGGGGTAATGCATATGTGGCGACGGGCCCTGCGCCGGGAGGACGAGGAATGGGAGTGGGAGTGGCAGCAGGAGCGTCAACGACACTGCAGCCGCAGAAAGCACAGACACCGGTGGCGTCCAATGTGGTTACCCCGAACTCGGCGCCACAGGGTAAAGACCCGTTTGCTGACTTGGCAGGCTTGTTTTGAGTGTAGTTCTAGGTACTAGATAGGTTGTTGGGATGGATTGAATATATTTATGTCAAAATCAAGCCAGACCATTGTTTCCCACGCCTGTTTTGTTTTGAACTCTGACCTGTGCGACACCCATCCCGGCGCTTGTTGACGTATAACCAATGGTTTCTCAGGTCGCACCGATTGAAAACGGGGCGCAGGAGAAGAAGGTCAGGTCCAAGAATCAGCTCAGGAGGCTGAAGGCGAAGCAGAAGAAGGCGGAAGCCACTGCGGTGCGTGATTGTGACCCTTGCATGGCTCGAATGTTGTGTGCTGACTAGGTTGCACAGGACACGCCAGAGGAGACTGAACTTCGGAAGGAGCGGGTTGAGCCGTCTAATAATGTCGTGTACGTTTCTGAGCAGTTTGAGCTCAGTGACCCTGCCCTTGAAGCATTCTCCGACGTATTTGCTCGCTTTCAGCTTCCCCCGGATGAGAATGCAGTGCGTGTACCATTTGCACCTTTTTATACGTTGAAATTAACAGTTATGTTGATCCATAGGGTGATAAAGGATCTGTGCCGTCAAAGGGCGAAGTCATATACTCGGACGACGACATGGAGTCAGGCGAGGACTCGGACGCGGAAAAGAAACCCCTCTCAAAGAAAAAGCAGCGCAAAATGGCGAGGCTTACAGTCGCGGAACTGAAACAACTCGTCAAGAAGCCTGAAGTCGTCGAATGGACAGACGTCACCGCCGCCGACCCCCGCCTCCTCCTCCACCTCAAATCTCAGCGCAACACTGTCCCGATTCCCATACATTGGAGTGCGAAGCGGGACTACCTGCAGGGGAAGAGGGGTATTGAAAAACCGCCGTTCCAGCTCCCTGCGTATATCGCGGATACGGGCATTGCGACGATGAGGGACGCGGTGAAGGAGAAAGAGGCGAATATGTCGTTGAAGGCCAAAACGAGGGAGAGGGTCCAACCGAAAATGGGGAAGGTGGATATTGATTATCAGAAGCTGCATGATGCGTTCTTCAAGTTCCAGACGAAGCCACCCACAACGGGCTTTGGAGAAATGTGAGTGGACTTGTCGGCTATATGTGATATGACTGGGGTCTGACGACTGGGAACGTAGGTATTACGAGGGCAAGGAATTTGAAACTTCGTTGAAGGAAAAGCGGCCGGGTGACTTGTCGCCAGAACTCGTGGAGGCGCTTTCAATTCCACCACTCGCCCCGCCGCCGTGGTTGATCAGCATGCAGAGGTTTGGTCCACCACCAAGTTATCCAACACTAAGAATACCTGGACTAAATTCCCCCATTCCTGAAGGGTACGTTTGCGGCATTTATTGTGAATGACTTGTCCTTGACACATTCCACTTCAGCGCGCAGTGGGGCTTCCATCCTGGTGGGTGGGGCAAACCGCCACTTGATGAGTATAATCGACCTTTGTATGGTGATGTTTTTGGTGTACTACCAAAGGCTGGTGACTCGGGGGTGAGTCAAGTGTCTATATAACTTCCTTACGGTCTTTGACACAACTTGATAGGCGGGAGAACCCATCGATAAAGACCCTTGGGGAGAACTGGAGCCGGAAGAAGGTGCCTATAGCTCCATATTCTTATTATTGATACTGAACCGTTGTTACAGAGGAAGAAGAGGAAGAGAGCGAGTCGGAAGAGGAAGAAGAGGAAGAGGCGGAGCCGGCACCAATCGATGGAATGCAAACGCCCTCCGGAATGGAGACACCTTCCGGTATGGCGAGTGTCGTATCCACCGTTGCAGGCGGCCTCGAAACACCGGACTTCTTGGAACTACGCAAGGGCCGTACGGTCCAGGAAGCGGTGGATTCTGGCCCTCGTTCACTTTACCAGGTTGTGCCCGAGAAGCAGACATCGGTGCGGGGACTTATGGGCAGCGAACGAGGGTACGACGTCAGCGCTGTCTCTGGTGCACCTATACCTGTTCTTGGCGACGAACGGGGAACAAAGGTGAGCCTTTTGCTTTTATGAGACTGTGAGTGAGTACTCATGGTTTGTGGCGTCGCAGCGGAAGGCCAATGGTGTGGATGTGTCAATCGATGCGAGCGAACTCGAGGGCCTATCGGAGGACGAGCTTCGCCGGAAGTACGAGGCGTATTCAAGGGGCTCGGCGGGTGTACCGGGAGGAAACAGGGAGGACTTCTCGGATATGGTTGCGAAAGAGATGGCCAAAAAAAAACAGAAGATGGAGAAGGAGAGGGATACGAAGAAGGGGAAGGACTTCAAGTTTTAGAGATTGGGATATTGTGTACTTCTATGTATGGTGTCGTGTTACAACTTCGAGCTTAACTAAAGTCCGGCCATGCCTGTCAATATTTGGCTGCAGCACCTGCTACAATCAAGGGATCGTGTGATGCGTGACGTGACCACGACGCGTACTTCACCTCCTCCACACAATGCCTGTTGCAACCAAGGCTCCTCTCGCCCCCGGAGGCATCAAATCATACTATCAGGCCAAGATAGAGACAGCAGAATTAACCATAAACCAGAAGACACAGAATCTGAGACGATTAGAGGCACAGAGAAACGCTCTCAATGCTCGCGGTACGTACAATCAACTGTTCAGCCATAATTGTATTTAATCCATACTATTGCCTCTAGTACGACTCCTAAGGGAAGAGCTTCAGCTTCTGCACGAACCCGGTAGTTATGTTGGCGAAGTCGTCAAAGTAATGGGAAAGAACAAGGTTCTAGTGAAGGTGCAGCCTGAAGGGAAATACAGTGCGTACACCTCCACCTTCAGCGCCCAGCTACGTTAACATGGCCGTCACAGTCGTTGACCTTGATTCCGAAATTGACATAAATGCTCTCACACCAACCCTCCGCATCGCACTCCGTTCCGACTCCTACACCATTCACAAAATCCTCCCCAACAAAGTCGATCCTCTTGTTTCCCTCATGATGGTCGAAAAGGTGCCCGATAGCACGTACGAGATGGTCGGAGGACTCGACAAGCAAATCAAAGAAATCAAGGAAGTCATCGAGTTGCCCGTGAAACATCCCGAACTCTTTGACGCTCTTGGTATTGCACAGCCCAAGGGTGTACTGCTCTATGGACCTCCAGGGACAGGAAAGACCCTTCTTGCGCGTGCGGTGGCTCACCATACGGACTGCAAGTTCATCCGTGTTAGCGGAAGTGAGCTCGTGCAGAAGTATATTGGTGAGGGAAGCAGGATGGTCAGGGAGTTGTTCGTCATGGCACGAGAGCATGCACCAAGTATTATCTTCATGGATGAGATCGATTCTATTGGAAGCTCGCGTGGCGAGAGCGGCAGCGGCGGAGGCGACTCGGAGGTGCAAAGAACGATGTTGGAGCTGCTTAACCAGCTTGACGGGTTTGAGGCGACAAAGAACATCAAGGTTATCATGGCGACAAATCGAATTGGTGCGAGAATCATGTCTCTTCTCATGGAACTACGCGACTTACGTGTCGTACACCTAGATATCCTTGACTCCGCACTTCTCCGCCCTGGCCGAATCGACCGCAAGATCGAGTTCCCGCCCCCTGGGCCCGAAGCTCGTGTGTCCATCCTTAGAATTCATTCGCGAAAGGTACGTCCAGTCGGCAGACTGTCGGAACACGCTGGCTCAAGTCGCTCTTTAGATGTCACTGCAACGGGGCATCAACCTCCGTGCACTAGCGGAGAAGATGGGTCAATGCTCTGGTGCTGAGGTCCGCGGTATCTGTACTGAAGCAGGTACGTGTTGCACATCTTTTGTGAACATAGTTCTAACCATTCATCATGAAGGAATGTACGCACTCCGTGAACGCAGACAACATGTTACGCAGGAAGACTTTGAGTTCGCAGTCGCAAAGGTGAGCCATTCGTTGTTGCTCTGGTATTCGTATCAGTCATTGACATGTATTTTGTCACATAGGTCCTTAAGAAGAACCAAGAAGGGAACACGTCCGTCAACAAACTGTTCTCATAGTCTCTTCTTATTCGTACCATTATTGTAATCACGTTTCAATAAAGCCTGGGCTAGTTTCGAGCGGGCGTAAATTATTTGGCAAAGTGGTTCACCACTTCTAGTCTACAAACATGGTCAGATTGGATACTGAGATTGGTGGGAAGGTGGTACTACGCAGTGTCGGATACTTTCAATGACCAGCGGCGAGCTCAAATTCGGTTCAACACAGGGATACGTACAAACTAGTCAAGCGACGTATACTACGAGCGTGTCTTCGGCTCCAATAAGATTAGTCTCGCGTAGTTGCCAGCGCGTCGCTAAGAGAATGGCAAGCATCCGCAAACAACCGAGGCCTATATGTAAACCAAAAAAGTCGCGTAACTCCCTCCAACGTGCACACCATGTCGTCCAGCACTGTGCGCGTCACCTCCTCCCCTAGTATCAAAAACGCGCCTCTCGTTGGTCTCGCAGAGGGCAACGGCGCCTTCAACAATGCCCACCTCGCCGCCGCCGTCCTCGTCGTCCCCTACCTTCTCAAGGCCTTCCTGCCACTCGTTAACCGTGGCGGTTTCAAAACTTATCTCTTTCTCCTCGTCGTCTCGGGCGTGCCCACGACCGTCGCGTATTGGACACTCATCAGCATGTACGGTCCCCGCAGGAATGACAAGGTCCGCCTTCCTGGGAAGGACATTGAGGAGTACGTGACGATCAAGGACGTGGAGCTCAAGAAGTTCTACAACGGCAAGAACAAGATCCCAATGCAAGTCTTCCATGATGCGTACTTCGAGGGTAAGATCGACTTCAACGGTATGTCATTTCCCTTCACACGTTTCGGCGGGAATTTTCGTGACACGTCAACATGTAGGCGACGTACTGGACATCCTGGAGCAGCGCCACGACTGGGCCCGCATGACCTTCACCCCCGAACTCTTTAAATACGTATTTACGGTCCTCATCCCCGAGGTCGTCTCGCACTCCCAGGACCAGGACCTAGAACAGGTCCGCGGGCACTACGATCGTACGTCCCCATAGTTATACTCATGCTTCCCCTTCGATATCTATGTCCCTTTTCCAGGCGGTGATGACTTCTACGAATGGTTCCTCGGCCCTCGCATGATTTATACCTCGGGCATAATCACGGATAATACTGTCGAACAATCTCTCGAGCAGCTCCAGGACAACAAACTTCAGATTGTTTGTGAGAAGCTCGACTTGAAACCCGGGGATAGGTACATGTTCACATTACTGTTTAAACTCTAAACACCAACACTTTTAATAGACTTCTCGATATCGGATGTGGCTGGGGAACCCTCGTCACCTACGCAGCCAAGAACTACGACTGCGACGCGACAGGTTGCACCCTTTCCGTTAACCAGGCTGCCTTCGGTACTGAACGCATCAAGAAGAACGGCGTACGTTCCTCTTCCTTTCCCGCCATCTATCTCCGCTGACACATACATAGGTCTCTGCTGATAAAGCCCGCATCATCTGTTCGGACTACCGCGACCTCCCCGCCGGCAAAGGCGCGTACAACAAGATCGTCTCTCTCGAAATGGCCGAGGTGCGTGCTTTCGGCGTACTTTCCCTGCCCTCCCATGCTCATCCATGCTTTCGCAGCACGTTGGTATCCGCCGCTACTCACAGTTCCTCTCGCAGGTGTACGACCTCCTCGAGGACGATGGTCTCTTCGTGTTCCAGGTTGCTGGCATTCGTCCATCATGGCAATTTGAGGACCTCATCTGGGGTCTCTTCATGAACAAGTATGTCTTCCCCGGCGCGGATGCTAGCTGCTCGCTTGGATGGGTCATCGGGAAGGTAAGTTTGGCTTCACTTTTGTGATCTGTTTTCATACCCCTGGCGTCCGCTCGAATGGTCGTGGGCTGAACTCTTTCCACGAACGTGTGATAACTTCAGTCCATGTGTGTCATGCGAGTCGCCTGGGTCCTTTGCTTGTGTTCGATGGCACACCTTCCCCCTCAATCGCTTAATTCCTCTTCCAGCTTGAAGGTGCCGGTTTCGAAATTAAATCCGTCGACGTTCTCGGTGTTCACTACTCCGCTACCATCTTCCACTGGTACAAGAACTGGCTCTCCAACCGCACTGCGATCGTTGCCAAATACGGCGAGCGCTGGTTCCGCATCTGGGCGTTCTTCCTCGCGTACAGCACGATCACATCCCGCCAGGGCGGCGCGAGCGTGTTCCAGATCACGATGCACAAGAACCTCAACGCGTTCCACCGCGTCGAGGGCGTGCCCAAGCATGCTGGGTGCCATATGAAGAGTGAGCGCGAGCCGTCGTGAGTATTTATTTGGTTTCTTGTGGTTCTAGCGTTGTTGACTGGGTGCCGTTAGGTTGGTTGAGTGAGTGGGTGCTCGTGCAGTATAGAGGCTTGAAGGGGGAAACGCCACACGGGGAAGAAAATTAGAGTAGCAATCTGATATATATACCATTTCGTAACTTGCGTATTAGCTACAGTCATGGACAAGCAAACACGACAAATCTGATATCTCATGAAGGAAAAAAAATTGGGCCAAACTAAGTTCAGATTCAGATTCAGAAAGATGAGATATGTCTAAAACACATCTCTAAAGTTTTTCCCACGAGCGGGTTAGGTACGGCCAAATTTTTGACCATTTTGACCGCCATTTCTAACTGGGAGCCAACACCTCCAGGTGCATCAGAGAAGCCCGGAAGATCGTGTGATGACCCTTGTATTTTCGGATATCTGCCCAGGCAGCGGCATTCCCCATCAGGTGCAATTGATATGTATGCAAAAAGTGCCAAGATCAATTTGCGAACCTGCCTATGACGTTGGTTGGGCACGCATCAAACACCTCTATCGCAGCTTGCTTCGAACTCTCAAATGAAGGCTTTGCAACTTGCCCATACCTGTATTTATCCTATCCCCAATACTTATAAAATGATGCCGTGAGTGCATGTAAGCAATTGAGTAACGGAAGACATACCATTTCAATTGGATTGAGCATGCAGTGAAATTTAGGCAAGAACATTCATGTCCGGCATCATGAATTGTTATCTCAAGCATAGATAGTGTTTCGAGGTCGGGTTGCAGCAACTGGAAAAGACTGCAACCCGACCGGACTGCAACTGCAAAAGACCGGACTTCAAGTTGCAGTTGCTGGTGAGCAACCATCAGTTGCAGTTGCAGTTGCTAGAATTTCAATGAATTTTGCAACCAACTCCCACTGGTTGCAACTGCTGTGTGCATAGATGTACTCTAGCCCCTTAAGATCCATCTCTGGTACGTCCAAATCAGACAAGAACTGAGGGAGTTATGACCAAAACAATTCTGATTGCAGTCAATTTATATGCTCCCAACCGTTTTGCACATATCTCTGTCAGTTCTTGCCCGATTTGAGATGTGCTGGGCTGCAAATGAAGGTAAAGAGTATATCTACACGCTACAATGTTGTGCGGTATATGTATTACACTTGTTATGACCAATGACCAAAACAATCCCGGATGCGGTCAATTTATGTACCCCCCACCGTTTTGAGCATATCTCTGTCAGTTCCTGCCCGATGTAGAACATGCCAGGCTGCAAATGAAGGTAAGGAATATATCTACACGATACAATACTGCATGTTATGTATATTACCCCGGTTGCAACCAATCACAACCGGACAAAGACTGGTCACAACCGGGTTGTGTTGCAACTGGTTGCAACCAGTCTTTTTGATTCTGCAACTGCTAGAGACCAGTTGCTACCAGTTGCGGTCGCAGTTGCTACATTTGGGCATCCCCATGCAATTTTACTCATTTAGGCCATACTATTGTATTCCTATGATAAAAACATGACTTTATTGAGATGTGATGGCTCAGTAATTACTCCTTCCAGGTTTGTCATGTTTGCTTGTCCACAACTGTACAGTTGCAGACAAGTAAAGTTGACAAATTTGGTCATTGATTTATGGGGCCATGGGGACTTATCAGATTTCATATATTAGGGGAATTCAAAGTTGGTGAACCTGTGGATAGTGTTGCTGTGAAGTAAGTTGAAGTGTTCACTTTATGTGGATTCCAAGAGGATTTTATGTAGACTCCACATGGATTAATGTGGAATTTACCAGGATTTTATGTGGAGTCTATCTCAGATGTCAGGTTGGGGAGTGCTTCAACTCTTCCACCACCTTGACTACTGCTTTGTCAATGTTCTTATTCTTCTGGATTCTCATTAGCAGATCCTCCTCAGCCCCTTCAATAAGGGTGTGCCCCTGCTGGAGTGCTTTGATGAAGAAAAGTTCCAGTTTCAGCAATGTGACTTCCTCATTGTCATTCTCCACTTCCTCTTTCTGGACAGAGCATCCACCTTTCCCATTGAGGTTCCCACCTGGTGCAATAATTCAAAATCAAATCTTGATAGATAGAGCACCCACCATATCATTTCTATATTAGTTTCTATTCTAACTCAGGACTTCAGCTTTAGCTATCTATTTCAAACCTCTGTGCTTTGCCTGTTCTAACAGAAATGCCCCAGAATGCTAAGCAGCCCTGCCAACAGGCATGGGTTGAGGATGTACCTGATGAAGAAGCCTAATCTCATGCATGAGCAGACAAATGCCATTAGTAACACACAGAATCATATGACCAATGCCCAGCATAACTTAGTGGACTCATGCAATAAGAATTTGAATATTGACTCTAGTGTATATAGAGTTTCTGATGTAGGACCATCAGATGATAAGGGCAAGGGTGTTGAACCTTGAAACTGGGGCAATGTGGATCTTTTGGGTAACAAATTGGACTCAAAAAGTGCAATGACAAATCCCTGAGGCTTGCAACATCAGCAAGGAAATACCAGTAAGCTATTAACAATGTTCCAGATGAGTCAGATGGCAATGAGTCTATTCTAGATGAATGTACCAAGGATGATGAGAAAACACCACCTACTCATGCTGAGCTTCTTGAATGTCTCCAATTGAAACACCAGTTAGAGAAAGAGCTCCATAAATTGAAGCAAGAGATTGCTAAATCCACAAAGGAGAAGCACCATGGTTGCACCACCTATGAACCCATGTCTCACAAGTTGACAGACATGATTCCAAAGGTCACTTCTAGAACAAAGAATAAAGATGCCCATAAGCCTGCTAAACTTAGAGGATTAAAGAGTGTTAAGCCCATCAACCAGGTAGTGCAGGACAGCACATTGGGATGTGCCTTCCAGAGAATGAGGAGGGTTAATTCTTTGAATGAGTCTTCTGACAACAGGCCATCAAACCCTAGCTAGTGTTTGAAAGTCATGTTGGGTCCAGTCTTTTGCCCATTTTTTCAGCAACTACAACTGCAACCAGTCTCTAGCAGTTGCAGAATCAAAAAGACTGGTTGCAACCAGTTGCAACTGTTGCGTGAGTGTGTGTGGGCATGCCTGCCACACCATTGGAGCCCAGAGATGCTCATTGTCATGTGACTGGTAGATTATTTTCACCCATCCCAGGGCCGTATATTCTCTAGCTTTACCATCTACTGAATACTATGGACCCCAGTCCTTATGTGCATCTCAGCCTTAGCTCGGCCACCTGTAAGGACGCCGTGGTGTCCTCACGATGCTATGAATGATTGAGGACTGTGGCTCACCACCACGTCATGTGACACTTCCCTTTGTGAAGTTTTCTTAGACCTTCG
>JABCKT010006517.1:0-69313 GCA_018858115.1 Tephrocybe rancida
CCGCCCCACTCACCCCTCACTAACAAAACCCCCCCCCCACAGCAACACCCCAAACCCGCGGCGAAGCGCGGGTGCCCCCACACCGCCCCCTCAGCACCCCGACCCCCAGACCCTGACCCCCCCCCCCCCCCCCCCCCCCCCGGATATCTTAACCTTATATACAATCACAGGCCATCGTGTCTACACGATTCTCCCTAGGCAGGAAGGAGGCGAAGACGTATTTGACCTACAAAAGGCGTTGGCCGAGTACCAGCAACTCGTACAGGCCTATATTCAGCGGGACCCCCACCCAGACGAATTTATCTTTTTCAGCGTGGGCCGCAATGGGGCACTTCGACTTGAACAGGAAATAAGCCACAGAGTGGTTCATGTATTGATCACCGAATCAAGCACAAGCGCGGGGCTGAAGAATCCACTGACATACTCTGCTCATAGCCTACGAAGAGGTGGAGCGACGTACCGGATGTTTCACGCCCCTTCTTCAGAGAAGTGGCCATTTGACTTGGTGCAGTGGTGGGGGAGGTGGACCGGGGCTGGGTTGGCGGGCCAATTAGTAACTATCCTGTCTTCTGCTGCATTCAGTTCGTCTCTCAACTGTATCCCAGGTAGATAACAAGACAGAGAGGACATATGCAGACGTCTTTAATTCCGATGTAAATTGAAGCAGGCAGTTGGCCAGGTTAGCAGAGAATCATATTAGTGAGCGTTTTATGCTATTGATACGCAACTTAGGTGTTCACGGTGCTTTGCAGTCATTTCTAACAAACAAACGAGCCTACCAACGTTCACAAGCCGTGTAGCAGGTCCACCCCTAGCTGGCCCCTCAGTTCTATCACATAATAGATCGATTACTTTTTGTACTACCACATACATTCAATTCATGTCGCTGCTCCTATTAATTGTCTCCCTTCCACCGAAAATCATACGACGATATAATTTTGCAACTTACAATGCGAGAATCAGATCTACATCATGGGCAGAGTAGAAATGGGTTGACATAAGCAAAATCATTTGCAACCATAGCGGCTGTGTGAATATACAAGGCAAAGACAACTGTCACTTATAGGTACCTAGGGAGGAAGCTGACAGAAAGTTTCAGTAGTCGACACTAGTAAAATTGTTAACGATAATGCACTGGGTAATTGGAGCTAAGGATACTTCTGGGCCATTTGCAACATTTGTTCTCGCACAGCGAGCAGTGCCATATCCGATCCCGGAGTCCCAATAACATGGTACCCCGTCATTTCGTCGTAATGCATGTCCACCTCCTTTACCACTCTATAGATCTGCTGGACTGGTTCGGGGGACTGGGATGTCCCGTCGGAGTAAGTCTGTTGTGACTCAGGCCTAAAGTCCAGTTTTTTACCAGGCGGAAGAACCTTGCAGCGATCATATTCGACATACTGCCAGCATTCTCCGATAGCGACGATGACACCGACTGTGTCGACAAGCGGGTCGGAGAGAAAAGCGTGCATTGCCTGCAGCTGGGTTTGCTTGAGAACGCCGACAAAGTCAAGCATCAATGAGTCGTCGTCGCGCTGCAAACGTCTTTTCTTTATCTCAACAAGCATGAGGGCATGCTTTGTAAACTCGTGCGGCCTAAGACGAGTATGCAACAACTGGACAAAGTCAGGGATTCTTGTCAATCGCTTTATGACGTTGCGAGGAGCTGTGCTGGGGCGCGGGGGGGGAGGGGTCTCTGGTTCATTGTAATTGGCGAGTTGGTCGCCTAGCCGGATGTACGAATCCGGTGGGCTCGGGGCCCCTGATGCTCGACGAACAGGAAGCCGTTCAGGAGTCACTGGGCTGCTTGCGCTACCCATGATATGATCGACCGTGGCTGTCTGCATTGACGGTGGAATACTGGTTCTGGGGTTCCCTGTCCTTCCCTCGTCCAAGATCGTGACATCATCTTCATCGTCTGAGGAAAGAGGCAGATCGTCTGAGCCCTCTGTATCGATACCAAATCTGAGGGGGTATTGCGCGTAAGTCACTGTTGTTTGGGTCGTAGAGTGACCACAAAGTTTCAGGAAGAGCACATTAGCAAGCACCCAGGCGTAGAGGCCGTACCAAGGCGCCTCCCTTGAATCATGTATGGCCGTGTAATAGGCAGCAGCAAACTCCAGGGGCCAATCCTCTTCAGGCATTGGCAATGGTATACGATTGCAAGCGGGTGTGTATCAGAGTTTAAAGTGTTCCAATTGGCTCAGAACTTGAAATTAAATTCAAGTTGAGAGAGAATGCTTATCGCGCTTATCAATCCAGATACCTAGCGTGTGCGATACTATCGATAATGAAATTCTGATTTGAAGACTGGTGACGGGTCATGAGACTCGGATAAAATATACATTTGGTTTTAGCCTTGAGCGGCGCTAGTAAGTGTTGGTGTGAGTGTCATAATGAACGTTTATAATCGTCGCTTACAGCTCACCTCCCTCTCAAAGTCACGAAATAATATATGTAACCAACTTTGAACGAGATATTGGCGGACATGTAGCGGACTTGTGAGTATCATGCCACATTGCCAAGCGTCATTGACAATGGTAGGCAATAGTTAACGTAGCGTGAGAAGCGCACACATGGTTGTCAGACTGTCACGGTTAGTGTCAGATTTTTATCCCACTACGCCTTATATCAACCATTCAACGTTCAACCAACGTACATCGCGCTGCGTGTATCGAAGCTCTTAACACACTCTTGTGATGCAATCTCTCGACGGAGGCATGGCCTCTTTAAAGGTATGCTCAAACTAAGAGCCCTGTGCTGTCAAACATTCATCGCGCCCCCTAGTTGCAATCAAAGCCTTTGGGCAATCCAGCAATAGCAGGTCAAATGGCTCTGGCACCCCCTCTCAGCAACCGCGCCACCAAGGATAGGCGCATGATCTATGGCTTTCACGTTTCTGAGCAGTGGCTCATAAACTATTGCAAGCGGAATTCTGATCGCGTTCTATATTACGACCCGGGGGAGTCAAAATATACCAAGATCCATATCGCCTTGGATCTATTGACAGCAGATTCAGGAGTGAAGAACCTCGGGCTTGATCTGGCCTTCCCAAAAGGCGTGGACCAATTCACTGACCCCAGCAACCCGTATGGCAACAAAGTCTCCATCCTTCTCGTGACCGTGTGCAACACAGTGAGGAGTTCCTTCATAAACAGGCCTAGCCAGTTGCAGTTCGAAACTCTCCGGCGCCTGTTGGAGGGGCGGGAACCAGGCTGGTATGTCGATGTCAATCCCAGGAAATACTACAAAGAGTACTAGTGGCCATCCACCCGTCTACATTTGGTGGCTATGTTTCTTGTGTTCGGTTGGCAGCCGTATTGAGCCAATTTGTCTCTACAGATGCTCCTACGCGCAACATTGCGGCTGCTATCTCACTTTTGTACACGTTGAATCCCAAGTTTTTGATAAATACGTGTGCACGTAACCTCTAAGGAGCGGATGCTATAGTCGAATAACAGTCGTAGTCTTTGTCACTACAAATTAAATCAATGTCATATCATTATGTCGAGTAGCTCCTCAGGCCTCAGCCTTAGGTGCTCAGCACAAGCTGATGACGTGCCATGATTGTAATCTCACTGGCTTTGGGTACGAGCAGGCATGTGTCAGATGATCTGTACCCATTGTAACCTTTCTTCTTGGGCAGTGTGGATCACGTCACAAAATATTTGAACCACTCCTAACAATATAATTACGGGGCCTCTCCTTGAGACTTGTATAGCGTACAAAGGACACGCCTCAGGTCTGTGCGCTCTATGTCGTTCTGCTCAACTCTTGGTGACTTCAAACAAATAAGACATAGCAATTGATATTACCAAGCTCGACAGGTTCCGAGTTGCGGGTTCCTTATCATTGAATTGGAGGTTAACTCGCCTCAACCGCGTCTACGGTGACTGTCGAGGCCGTGGGCAACGAGTGTAATGCAAGATACCAGGATGCATCAACAGTTGTTGGTATTTGTTCTGACGGTCACGCCCACAGAACGCTTCCGCGCAGGCAGCGTCATCGACCACGTCACCTCTTCGATTGTGACCGCTTCACAAGACCGCCGTCATGCTCAGTTTGCGCCATCACGCCGCCAGACGGCAGTAACCCCCGACGGCGCAGCACGCTCATTCGAGAGATCAAAGAGATCAATTAACGTGCCCAACTTTGAGTCTTTGACAGCTTTCCGCTGGTAAGACCAGTGAGCAGGGCCAAACTCATGGCCACGGCGCACAAACTGCTGCGCTAAGATTCCTGGGCTACGGCCTCTCGGCTACCCTTTTGCCGTATTCCAGTTCAGCACATAGGCCCCGAACTGATGCCCCCGTCGTCGGTCGCTGCCTCCCCATATTTGAAAATCGAAAGGAGAGAATGGGTTATGGGCGGAAAATCACTGGATTATGGTGTGTATTGCCTCACGGATATGAACAACTATCACTAACGACCTATTCATTAAGCCTCCGTTCTTTCTCAAGCAGCCCATACCTGGGCAGTGCTGTTCAAATCAAGTTCGCCCCGGAACAGTTCCTGAAATGTCCCTTCGGGCACTGTCGGGAGTCACTTACTATCCTCGTTGCTCCTGCGCGAGTTCTCGGCCGTTGTGTTCACCTCGAAGGTTGAGGCAACAACCTAGCAATGGGAACGAGTGCCAAAGCCATAGCGTGGTTATTGGTCTTACCCCGGTGGTGGTCAGAAACCTCTTGCGCCTCGTTCCATACGACCCGCCTGCGGGTGATGAAAAAGCTTCCCCCTCATCGTCTTATCTTAGAGCACGGCGTCATGCAATTGCAACGGATGTGGGCAGTTCAGCCTTTGATGCCCCGGCGCATCCTGCCAGCCGCTTCGTTCAATCCGATGATGAACTCTGGTCCGCAGATGAGGGGAACTCGAACTTGAAACGCGGGCCGAAAACATATTGAGGGAGACGGGTCCTCAACGTTTGCTAGACGCTTGTTAGTCGATATGTCCATATAATGGCTTTTGACTGATTTCTGCCTGTAACCTCCCAGCGGACACCGACACCTGCGGGGCTCGTGCGTTCAGGCCTGGGCGTCAAATTAGTCGCGGCCACCACAAGGTTAATCCTCTGCATTGCAATCGTTTCTTCGAACATCCCCGTGATGCCCTCCAACTTCTCGAGCGCTTCACAAGCTTCTTGATGCGCGAATATTTCCAGCCGACGAGACAGTTGGTTGCCCTGAGAACACTAGTGAGGCTCTCGTCTTCCAGTAAAAACTTCTTTTGAACTCGCCGCGTGCGCGTTTCCAGTGACTTAGCAGGCGAGGTTGGAAAGCCCTCTCACCACTCGAGAGTCCGTGCTTTGGTCGAAGACGACTGTAGGTCTTTACTTCTAAACCCACGTGAACGCGTTTAATCGCCGCCTTAGAGTTTAATATTTAATCTCTGTGACCTTTGATTGTCACTGTCAGTTGTCTTCAACCTCCACAGTCACCAGTCGCTCAACCCTCAACCCTGGTGCTCTTCTGCTTGAAGGTGAGACCCCATCCTTTCTACATGGAACAGCTTCTACATGCCCCGCATTTGAGTACGCGATTGGTTTTTAAGGACTCGCCCCCGGGACCAGGAACCAGACGCGCTGCATCGGGGGCGCTGAGCTTCTTCCTTCTCTCAAACCGTGACGCCGTTCTGAGAACTAATGGTTTTCCTGTAGACTGCTCTTGAGCGACGCCGTTTCAATGAGAACGGTGAGCAATTTGCCTCTAGACGCGCCCATTCTGACTTGGCATTTAGACACGATCCGGCGCGGAGTTCTCTCCGTACGAAACCATACCCGTATATTGCGCAAAGAGCATGGACTTTCCAGCTCTCTTACGCTCCTCCATCGCCCTCGAAGATGTCAATTTCAATGAGTCAGAGCTAGGCATGATATCGCCCCCTTCCCCCACGCGCGCAGAGACTCCTCCAGCACCTGCTGCTCGAAACTCCGAAGCCCTCAGCGACCCCGAGCACCCACCGAGCACCAAGCGTGCCCGCGTTGCCACCTCCGAGCCCGCTACACCCCCCAGTGCCCCATCTCCAACGCCTGCAGATCATAAGCTCAGCGGCTCCCACGCTAGGCGTGCTAAGAAGCGCGCGGCTGCCTTTGCTCAAGACGGCCGCGCTCCAAAGCAGCGCACCGTTGAGCGCTACCAGCTCAATGCAGCGCCCATCATGACCCAGCTCGACGCCAAGAACCTCCCTGCCACAAGAGGGGCTTACGGGGCCTCGTCGAGTAAGCTCCAGAGGGGAGACAAGAAGATGTGGACTGCTAGGGAGCTGGAGAAGCAGGGCCTCCAAAGGGTCCGTTGGCAAGCCAAGTGCGTCTGCTTTGAGCCACTCTTTCCTTTCGCTGACTTGTTCAAAAGTGACAGCCACCCTTTGGTCGAGCGGGGTGGGAAAATAGTCGCAGTGATGGTGGGCCCTCCCAACGACACCTCGTACGTCCCCTCTACGCTGCGTGCCTACGATTTTATCGTGCGAGGCGCGAGCTCGGAATACTTCACCAAGGAAGAGATTGACCACCGCCGTGGCCAGTACCCGACGCTCCACACAGGAGTCACGTACGGGAAAGGGACATCGGTGCCCGTGTATCTTAAGAACGACAAACACCGGGGGCTTCTGGACAACTTCCTTGCTAACCCCGATATCCAACGAATGGCCTCCTGTGCGGACGGTACGTCCTTTCTTCTGCACCAGCGGATTTCTTGACGAGATTTGCACCATTAGCTGCCTTCCGCTTGTGGGCCCCTGACGTATACAGTTACTACGAAGATCGCCTTTCGCTTATGTGGGAGCGAACGGGACTGCGGCGCAATTTTGAGCGCAGCATTTTCCCCTGCGCGACGTTCAACATTGGGCCAAACGTTTGGACCTATCGCCATAGAGACTCCTTAAACTGTCCTTTTGGTTGGTGCGGCGTTCAATCTATGGGTCGGTTCGACCCAACCAAAGGTGGCCACCTCATACTCTGGGAAGCAGGAGTCTTCATTGAGTTCCCGCCGGGGTCGCTGATTCTCATTCCATCCGCGACTATCTCTCATTCCAATATTCCAGTTCAACCGGGTGACTGCCGTGCGTCATTCACCCAATACTGCTCAGGAGGAATTTTTCGCTACGTGGATAACGGTTTCCGTACGGAGAGTGTGTTTGCTGAAGAAGATCCGGCGGGCTACCAGAAGATGTGTGAAATGAAGGAATCACGCTGGGAGACGGGCATCAGCCTGTTAAGCAACTGGACGGACATCAAACGCCAGGCAGTCACTAAGGTAGTAGGCGCGTAGTACTGCAATCAAAATAGCTGCTTGGCCAAAGACTCAATATGCTCGCCTCAAGATTGGACGCGTCGAATGCGACAAGGATCTTACGCGGTCGACGCCTGGATATCATTCTCCGTACTATAAAGACGTACGTGCCTCTGCCTCTGCCTATTCCCCATGGCGTTCATCGGATTGTAGCATCATCATCGACTCCAAACTGCTATGAGGAAGTTTGCAGATGCTTAGGCCTGCGAAATGGATGGGAAGCCACTGTCGAAGAATGTGCTTGCAGAGATGGCACGGCTGAACCTAATTGTAGTGCGACTTGGCCCCGGAAAGCATCTGGAAGGAAAAGTCCTTATGAGTGACTTGTAAAGCCTGAGGAGGCAAGCTGAAATGATGACTTGAGGCTAATGGTTTACAGTTCGATGCATTCCACAGATTGATAACCGCGCAAGAGCTGGGTCGTATACGTGATCAAGGATATGGCGACGGCCCCGGAGGCGGAGCGTGCGTAGGTGAGTATAGACTCTTATCGGAGTGTCGTATTAACCGACTTCTTTCCAGGATCACCGCCCGTCTTAGATGTTGCAAACCTACATTGAAGAGCCGGTTAGCTGCGGAAGTCTTGAGGGGCCAGAATTTCATTTCTCTTACTGTTGTAGAAGCATTCACTGGAAGTGACGCTGCTGGTCTTTGATGTTGCACTAGATGAGCCAATGGTGAACGGGTTACGAACGGGAAGGTAAGGAGACCTATACTTCAAGTGCGACATTGACTGATGATATTGATAGCTTCCAAAGAAATGGATCGCCTGCGCTACGTTTACAGATTGTTTCACAGCCACTTGCAGGACAGAGGGCGACGGGATAACGGTCCTGGTCATTCCTTGAGGTGACGGTGTGAAGAATAGACCCATGACTTCCGACTCGATTACCGCAGAGCAGGTCTACATTACACTTGATGACGTGCGCATGTTGGTACCGCGTCTGCAAAGAGGATGATTTTAGAGGAGTACTTGAAGTACGCAGTCTTCCTTCACACATACGTATTGGTGTCTGACTTGTTCCTTGCAGACGGAGTATACAAAGGTCTTCGAAACATCTCGCATCCCAGGCCGTTGTACGGTCAGAACTTGCTGCAGTAATTGCTCGCATCGAGAGGTCTCGGAATTGGCTCGAGGCCATAGCCTACTAAATGACACGCGCGCATTACCAGCAGCAGGCGACCCATTTAGCAGGGTAAGCGAGCTCGTCGGCACACTATACTCCAGCCTGACGTCCGCAGCCAAATCGCTTTCCTCAAGATGTAAGCAACGGAGAGTTCAAGACACGGTCAAAGATGCTGTCCAGGTGCGCTGCGTTCGTTTCTACTGCTGTGTTACTGATGACCGGAGCTTGTTAATAGATCTTTGGCAGACACGTTATCACTTGCTCTGGGATAGGCAAGTTCATTGAGCATGTGAGCACTACCCTCATGATAGGTAGCCAATCAGCTCTGACCTTGTTATCCCAAGCATCATCGAACGCTACTTATCGACGCAGTTGGAGGAGGAGGTTCGTGCCGCAGCCTCTACGTTCTGTCAATTTACCGACCCTCCCTCAGGGGAAGATGTTTTGGGTGACCTGGGTGTACGGCAAGCGTTGAGGACATATGCTGAAGCACACTCGCCTGTAACACGTGAACCACTGCGAATACCATATTTTGTCAAAGCTTTCATTCGAAGTTCGAAGACCCTTTCGGGTTATGAACGCCCAAACAATGAGATCAGGTCCCCAACGTCAGCCTACCCTATGGCTTCGCTGTTGGGACCGCCGTCATCCATGGTTCCATACTCGGTGCCTCTTGGACAAAGTACCTTGTCTTCTTCAAACCCCCAACAACGATCACCCTCAAGGAATCCACAACGGACGAAGCTGCGCAAGTACGTCGGTTTATCAACGGACGCGAGGTCATGCTGACTGAACCCTGCAGCATGCAAAATCTGGTGATCTGGTATGCTTTGTTACTTGTTTCCCAGGTATACCACTGAAAGTATTCATAGCGGATCGTAGTCGACTCGAAGGTGTACACCTTGTCGAAATACATCTCGGTGACATCTCAGTTCTTTCAGAGAAAGACGTCGGTAAGAGTGAATTTATGCACCATGATGTAATATCCATAATCTGAACCCTTAACGGCTGGCAAGGACGTGACTGGAACGTTCTTCAGCCTCCACCGATATGAGGTGTTGCAACGGCTACGATATGGTCGCCTACAAATTGGAACAATCTCAGGACGGACACAGACCGTCCTTCTTTGTGCCCCCGAAGCTCTGAGCAAAATACCTCACGCGGAGCTGACATGGTTGACCACTGCATGTCCGCACTATGACGGTATCCAGCACTAGCCTGTTAGATTCTCCAGGTGCCCTACCGGCAGCAGTGCCTCAATCTTCCACCTTCCTTCCTCTCCCAAGCCCGGCCTTCGTTGCTTCGAGCACGCTTGGTCATCTTTCGCGATTGTTGGGCGTACACAAGGAAACTGCACATTATCGAGGTACGCTCCCCCTGTGTCCCGCTCCCCTTGCCACTTCCTCATGCTTCATTATCCTTTATATCCACAGAGACAGCTGTCAATCCCATTTCACGGACCCTCTCGAGACAAGCATCTTCGTGCCTAACTTGGGGTTATCAATCTTTGTGGGTGGCTCTCAAGACACCTCCCATGCATCGTATCGAAGCGAATACCAACCCTGCGCCGACATACAGCCTCATATGATTGCCTTTGCTGTTAACTTCGGTTTCGGTAGTCCCGAGCCGACCAGTGCCTATCGGGTTTGTCTCTATATTGTCATGTTCGCTCCTGTGCTCATCATCGCCAGGAATACATGCGCCCTTGGTGCTTGAGCTTGAACGTTTGAACGTTTATTACCCCCCAGATCCACCTTGTTTCGGATGGGCATTGTTGTGGCGAGGCATTTGAGTATCAGGTCGGACCTCAATTAACAACGGTCGATCCGCGGTCTTTCCTACCACTTCTTGTCAATTCGGGCGTTTACCATAGTCGGTGTGCGTCCATTTTAAATACCAGGTATGCTCCTCTTGCTGAGCTGACATCCAGACTGAAGATCATCCCCAACCACACACACGAGGGCGACACGCGTCAAAGCTCTCCCCCCTTCACTCGCTTCTATCGGCGCCCAGACCTTCCTCAGCCTTCGCCACTCCATACAACACACAACGACATCTCTTCAAGACAGTTATCGATACACTAAAGCAGGTTTCATCGCCCTTTGTTCAATGTTATGGGTACTTGAAACTTCTCAGGCTTGAAATTGTCCCATCCCGGTGATGGAGATTATGATACGCCGCCTCGAGGCAGACGCGGGAGGATCTACGAAGACCTTTCGAGGTTTGTGAGATCATTTTAGACCACCTCGGAACAAGACTAACCATCTATCTACTTCCAGTCTCACCTACCACCCCACAAACGACAACGATACGCTGCGATGCCTCGTACCAATTTGCACGCACACGACGGCCAATGACGGGCGGACTGCAAGAATGAAGAAGGCACGCATAAAGAAATGAGGAAGGGCAAAAGGTCTATTTCGTATACGCTACGACGCGGTACGTGATCTGCTCGAGTACCGTTTAGAACTAACTTGTTGAGTCTGTCTACAGATGAGTTTCGGGATGGGATGCGGCGGCAGCTCCCAGGTATAGGGCGCCAAAAACGAAGCATGCACTAGCATCGCTGTTCCGAAGGCAGTCTTTCTCACCCTTCGTAACTCGACCTTAAGCCCTTAAGATATCCCTGCACACGGATGCCAAACCTGTCTATTGGACGAAAACATGTCGTCTGGAGACAGCCACCGTCACGCAAGAAGGGACTACGATGGCAGATGAGGTGCGTTGGATGTCGACAACTTCAAGGCAAGCCTGACTGACTGTGTACCCCCACAGTCACGGTACGCTTCTGTTATCGGTGGTCAGCTTTCTGCCAATCACAAAAACGCGAACCCCTCCAAGAGCGTTGGTACTGCTTGGTACTGCAGATGCAGAGGTGGCAATTAGTCCAGAGAAAGGACTGAAGAATCAGGCGAAGTTCGTTCGGGCGTTCACGCCTCTCTCGATCCTGCTTCCTGTTTGCCAGAAACATGCTGACCGGCTTGGCTATCAGACCTCAGACTTCTCGTCTCTTCAACTCTCGTTCTCTTTCCCGTGTAGGTCTCAACTTTCTCAGGACCAACCGTGCACTCCAGGAAACGGACGAAATGACTGTTTATATTGATATTTCGACCCCATGGCCTTCTTCAAACCACGATTCCCTGGGCGTCAAAAACTTCCGACTCCGCCGCGTCCAGCAAGCAACAAAGTCTGTTCTACCAGTAGCAACACCTTGACCGCCCTCCTAACGATTCCCAGCCATCATGCGGCCTCCTCTTACCAGCCCGGTCGAAACCTGGAACACCGGAAACACACCCAGACTTTATTCTTATGCAGTCGGTGATAGATAGAACTCAACCAGGTTCGTCGCTCTTCGTATTCCATTCGCGGCATGTTATACTGACTCTTGATGCTGATGCCACTGTAGTGAACATCGTCGCCGTTGCGGTGAGTTGTACACAAAAACATACTCTGCATATCTCCTGACAACAGCTCGGCCTTTACTTTCGGTATGCTTCTGGTCTTTCCGTTTCATTCTGTCACTTACATTGTGACACGAATAGGCTGGACTGCGATGTTCTGGCATGGCTTAATTCTGGGAACCCTCCGAGAGGAATGGTGTTTGCTACACGAGGCGCAGAATGCAATCCATCTGTAAGGGTGTCTCCAGCATTTACTGTGCACTATGTGTTCCTTTAAACAAATCATGGGACTAGCAGCTGTAGGCGTTACATGGATGTCTTCCCTATCTACGATCCGCAGCCTGCATCAGTAATTCAATTAAAGCCAAAGACTTGAGAACATCCACTACTGAAACCAGCGTTATGCCACAACTTCGTGACCCAATCTAAACAGAGGCAGGCGGTGATCAGCGTATGGTGTATGATTTTGGCCTACACAGCTGCCCATATTGGAATGATACCGTTCCCAAGTGAGGACACTAGAAGGAGCTCTGTTCATACTCTAACAAATAACTCAGTAGCGAGGTTATCAGACATCACATTGAAGAACATGAGCACAATATTGATTATAAAAGAAAAAGAGAGATCATAGGCAGACTGCTGGGAAGTGGCAAATCTCATACGTGGACAGAAGGAGAGGGACTTGAAGATTGAGAGGAAGAAAGCGAATATTCAAAGGGTAAGCCAGAGTGGGAAGGTAATGAAGAAGAATGGAAAGGTGGTAGAGTGCATGAGTAGGTTGAGTCTGGCCGCCAACGTGTAGCATGGCGATTCTGGGGAGAGGGTTCAATATTGCTAGCCTCTCCTGCCGTTTCTTCTCCACTAGATGCTTCCTTCTCCAGCCCAAGCCGCCAGCGCCGTAGTCGAAAAGCAGTTGCGATGAATATACGTACTCGAAGCCAAGATTTTGATTGTTTGTGTGGTTTTGGGAAAAAGATGATCAAATGTTTTCCATCAGCATCGTGAAAGGTGTAAGAAGCAGCTGCCCAAGACACGCTCTTGAAATGTGTCGTCTTGTGAAGGCGACCTCGGAGCATTAGGGTATCAGAAGTAGAAAAAGGGTAAAGCACAATGCTTCTTTGGTCCATAGGGGACTCTGAGTCAATGAGGTGGGGGTCAACAGCGAAGTCAATGACGTCGCCATCCTGAAAGTCCTTTACATTTTTCTGACCCCCAAATGTTGAGATCATGGAAACCATCCACGCATCTTCCTCCGTGGTATAGTGGAACCTGCAAGCAGCAATCCCGCCCACAGCTTCCGTTATGCTGTCATATACTGTATAGCGACAGGTGAAACACTTGTCAGGCCAAAGAATTGCGGATGATGGTGCACGTGTATGCGATGAGGGGGTGGGTAGAGCTGTAGTTGGTGGTGGAGGGAAGGTGGATGGTGGTGAGAAGAGGGCAGTGGTAGTCGTGAGGGTGGGTTCTTTGTTGTACGAGATGTAACCGCAGACGAGGCATACGTCGGGATGAAGGGTTGCAACCGATGGTCCAAAGCTATGCAGTGAACAAAAGGTGGGTGGATGTGGTGAAGAGAAGATGGATGGTGGTGGCGTGGGTGCAGCTTCATTGGGTTGATCGGCTGTCAAGGGCGATGCCAGTAGGGCTGCTTCGTCTTGGTCGGTCATCGAGTCGCGGTACGGAGAGACGCCAGTCGCGGATGGAGACGAGTCGGCGAGAGGCCTGGAAGTGCGAGACGAAGTGCGAGACGGTCGCAGGCAGGCGGCGTTGTGCAACGGATGCGACGGGTTCTGTGCGAGGGAAGGTGCGGAGAAAGTGTTGGCCGGGCAGAGTGTGTGTGTGTTGGTTGGGTAAAGAGTGTGAGCGTGGGCTGGTAACATCGTTGACGAGAAGTGATAACCCGTGTGGATGAGGTTCAATAAATAGCCCCAGTGTGCCCCAGAGGTTACCCGAGTCGTAATAAATAGCCGTCCGAGTGGTAAATGGCGTAAATAACCGGCGAGTGACGAATGACCGGCACCTTATATATATGGGACGATGCATCGAGAAACGAGAAGACGAGAAAGGAGAACGAAAAATGGACCGAGTAATTGGGGACGATGCATCGAGAAACGAGAAGACCGAGAGGCTCCAAGTTCAACATTCCCAGTTCAACATTCCCATCGACTTGCGCAAAGAAGAAAGGGTTGTGGGGGCGAGCAGAAACACACGCCCAGATCGCCGCCACCACTGGTCTACTGGACGCGACCGACGCGGCGACGCGCGATCAAGTTACTACGGTGGGATCGACGATCGAGGGTGGGATCCGAGACGCCGACGTCAGGCCCATATCAAATGTTGAGACTCCGCCAGTCCGTGGGATCGACGATCGAGGGTGGGATCCGAGACGCCGACGTCAGGCCCATATCAAATGTTGAGACTCCGCCAGTCCGGTCTCAAATTTTATATAGGATAAGTAAAAGGTAAACCTGACGGAGGTGGGTTCTGGGCATGCCACCCACGGTGGAACAGCTTCACAAAAAGTACTATGGGCGTATTGAGATTGTCTGACTGAAAAGAGAAGAAAGTAATACATATATACATACCACGAAATCCTTGTATCAGTCCATGCTTTGGGAGATTCTGGTGCGC
Source organism: Tephrocybe rancida (assembly GCA_018858115.1). Lineage (NCBI taxonomy): Eukaryota > Fungi > Basidiomycota > Agaricomycetes > Agaricales > Lyophyllaceae > Tephrocybe > Tephrocybe rancida. The sequence goes on from JABCKT010006517.1 coordinate 14,452, forward strand.
AGGACATGGATGACGGTCTTCCATCACGTCAGACTCGAATGGAAAGGGCCGAGAAATTCAGTCTAACTCGGATATCTCCGGCGGCTTGGTCGCTCAAGCGGCCGCACCCCAATTCGAGATTCTCTGGCAATGCGTATGTAATGGGGCCACTTCACTTGTTCTTCCATCAATCAGTGTGTCCTTCGCATACCACCCAGTGTAAACTCTCAAGGCGGTAAGTTTAATATGGCCGATCAGGTTAAAGTTCCCCAAGTTCCCTTCTTGCTCCCAATCCCGGACTCCTACCTCCGAGTCTCCGACATTCCAAACAAGGCAACTGATGACAAATATTATTCACACGCCTGCTTGTGGTCAAGGCTGTTATCAGTTTCACTGTCGTCGAAGGTCTTTTGACGGTCTTCGCTTTTTCCCCAAACCTCAGAAAAGGCAAACAAAGCAGTATAAGATATCTGATTCTCTGTATTACCACCATCATTCCCTCTAATGGAACGTGAGAATGTACATAAAAGTACGTGGCCGACAGGGTGTCCTCAGAGATTTCGGGTATGCCACAGTATATTGTTCCTCGGTTTGTTGATCAACCGAATACTCTTAGGTTCTTTTTGATAAAGCACATCAAGACCCTGAAGCTCATCTCCGGACCATCGTCTTGTCCTTGAGATTCTCAGATAATGGAAATTCATGGAAGGCTCATCCCGTTTTCCTTGAGCTATTTGTTGCCCAGTTCAACTCGCCACCACCCACTAACTTCACGCCCCACGGCCGGACTGCCCCCATTTATGCAATCCTCGGTATTTCGCACGCTATCGGGTTCAGTGATACAGATCACCTTGTGCCAGGACTACATCCCGCGTGGCTGAAAATGTGGGCGTGGATGGACTTTCTCTATCGCCAATTCATACTCGTTGAACGTGATCAAATCGAGCGCGAAATCTTAGACCTCCTTGCATTTTCAATCGAAAACATGCTTCTTATTTTCCTAGCGGACGCTTCGACCACTGCGATCGTCGCAGCAACAGGAGGCGTACTTGGACTGGCCATTGACATGTTTACAAGCCTAGGAGCACACCTCAAAAAAAGCGTAGGCAATGTGCCTCTTCTGCCCACTCGGTTAAAGTTAACAAGCACAGCTCTGATTGGCCTCATCCCGTCCCCGCTATCGGACTTTGACGAGGTTGTTGTCGCACTTGGATCGAATAAACGCGTCGCCGCACAGGCGCTATTCCTACCCGTTTCCCCAGAAAACCACGGCGCAGAGGATATCACAGGTTTCTTTCCCATCCTCATAGATGTGCATATCAAACTGTGTGAGCGAAGCCCTGATTTCTATGGCTCCCTTTCCCCAAGCGTTGTCATATCTCACATATGCGATGCACTTTCTCATTTCACATCCACGCGACGTCATGTACCTGATGCCGCTAATAAATGGCCTTTCAAAACCCACGACTGCATCGAGGCTTTGTTAAGGCTACTAATCCACTATTCATTGAGAGCGTCCGAGGAGCCCTCCTGGATCATCCACGCCTTGCGCCACGACATTCTTTCCTTACTTGCTGCGTGCGCTTCCAGCGGCGACGCAACGCCTAACATCACTCGACATGCGGAAGCCCTATTGGGTGATCTCCGACAGCATTCGTTGCACCTTCCAATTCTCCGAAGAATATCCAGCGATCCAGCACTGAAACACATTCCATCTGGAGCAAACAGCAGTTTTCTGTCTCAGTGGCTACTGTTGGTGCAAGGACTCGGGTATCTGCGCACTTTGCGCGCGGAATTCGATGAATATGAGCCATTTTCTCCCGTATGTGCCTATAAAATGGTACCCTCACCATTCACTCTTGTAATATAACATTGCTCATTGATCCAAACTCAGTGTGATGCGGAAAGTACGAACACGCGGCGTTGCAGTGGGTGTAAGAGCACGTTTTACTGCTCCCAGGCCTGCCAGAAAAACGACTGGCGATCTCACCGAGAGGCGTGTGGATCAAATAGGCTTGGTGCGTAGAGAGATTCATTGCCATCGTCCATCACTGATAATTTAACCCAGAACGCAATCTCCTATCATCAAAAAGCTCCCAGCACTTCTTCCGCCTTCTCATGCAGAGAGAGATGGCAGTTCATCATGACGAACTCATGGAAGCGCAAAAACACCGGCTTCCTATTTCCAACACGCCATCGCCGCCTCCCTACATCTTCCTGGTCGATTGCATGGATAGCATTCCGCCTAGGGTGACCACTCAAACAGTCGATGAATCCGGCATTGACATTCGTCAAATGGCCATTACACGGATGCCATTTGTACTCCCGTTCATCAAGGTACGATATGGGACAAGGATACCTCTAATGCTCGTATGCGAGGCATTTTCTGGGGCATTTTATGGCTGGATGGATGACGGAAAGTCCAATGTGTAGAGCAGACGGTTATAGCAGACCTCCGGTGAAATAACAAATATTAGCTTGCGAAATTATTATGCCGCAAACATGACATGAGCGGGTATTTTTTCATCCCTTTGGAATCTCAATGCCTTAAACGATTCGTCCAAATGTTGCTTCACGCTCGACCCGAATATATCCCGGGGCCGTTCCCCGCACCCCAATCCCGGTCGCTTGCCCAATAATGGTGTCCTCAAGCCAGCCAAAAAGCTGTCCCGAGATGTCCGTAGATACCACAAACCTCTCTGTCTCTGCCCCGTATGTCACATGAATTTGAGGGACCAACACAGGCACCCGCCGCAGCCCAAGGTTGCGATAAGTACCATTATCGTATTCATATGTGACGTTGACGTCCGGGGGTGCACCCAGGCTGTAATCAAAAACCACGAGATAGGGAGGCGGTGTGAGCCTGGTAGCAAGCAAAGTATCCCGTTTGCTCTGGATAAACGCTTGGTGAGAAGACATCTCCCGTTCCACGAGAAACTCAAAAAAGGCAGGTGTGCGTGGCGACACGAGGAAGTCGCGCTCTAAGGCGTGGTTAATATGGGACAGCAGCGGAACCGGACATGCGTTGTCGCTTACTGTTGCGATAGGGCCCGCAGACCGAGCGGTGGCGGCTCCAGTCGTTTCGCTGGCAAGCTACGGAACAGTAGACGGCAACTTTACATCCTGTGCAGCGTCGTACATTCCCCAACCTATCCTCTTCGCACTGTGAGAGATATATTTAGTATAAAGCTTGCGAGGATCACAACGCTGCATACCTTCTTATATTGACATCGGAAAGTATAGCGCTTGAGTGCGTCGAATTCAGTATGGGTGATATTGGCGTAGTTGACCGCCTCCCTCAACAGTCTCCACGCCCCCACAATCTTTTTATCCGCCGTCGGTATCCCCTGCATCAGCGCTACTTCCTGTTGAAGTCGTCGAACGACTGGGCGGTGAATAGAATACGCCCGTAGATCATCTATGAGCTTTATCAACCCGCTCTTCATTGCTGGCTTCAAGGTCTGAATGCCAGATATTTTGAGGAGTAACGACACCAATCCATATCTTAGCGCATGGATGATCCAAGCGTGCCCGTGCGCTGCGTCACTGGAGTAATAATTCCAGAACACCAAGATTGGCATGATGTTTGAGGGGCTAGAATCCACGTACAGAGATCCCGACACCGGCATGGTCAGGGAGTCAAAGTAGTCAGAAGTGAACCGGGACATGGCAACACACAAGTGAGATATGACGCTCTGAGCTGGAAGAGATTGATAAAATGCAGGGCAGCGGTTCACCAATTCCATGTGGACATTCAGGAGAACAGAAAAGACGCTCCTCCATGCTGCACCGCCGTGTACGCTCAGATGTATTGGCCGAAGGAGCGCGCGCGCGGCACGGCGCGGACTGAATCCAACCGTTTCCGCAACTTCGTGGGCTCCGCAGAGCGGTGACTTTAGAATGAGAAACAGGGCGTTGGATATATGGTGTGCACGTTCTTGGATGTCCTGATCATTGTCCAAGGATGAAGTACCAAGGTCAATATACATTTGCATGGCAAGTCCCAAAACACCCTCTGTGGCGATGAGGGCAGGGGCAACGGTGGAGTTGCCAAGCAAGACCACGAGGATGCCCAGGAGGGCGCTAAGTGGTGCGCGTGCCGTTCTGCATTCTATGATGCGGAGCATTGCGTATATGGACGGCATCCACTTCCACACATTTTTCCATGCAGATTCCAATGCGCGTGTGCAGTCTGAGTTATTGTGCTGTACTGCTAACAAGAGCCCACTCATGGCGTCAATGGATGAGTGCGGTGCATCGAGAGACATGGGCACAGGAGGCGACTCGAATTGCGTCAGGTATAGGCTTACAACATCGGGATGGTCTTGCCAAGTTCCACGGGAATGCAGATGAGAAACCAATCTTGGTAGATAGTTGTACGGCTCCTTCCGCGCCATGTTTACCCAACTCTAGATAAAGACGCTGATGAGCAGGCATTATTTTAAAACAAGGAACACTGAATATTGACCTGAATTTTTTGAGGCAACTGTGGAAAGGACTGTGGGATGTCCATGGTTGACTCGGATGGTTCCAACAATGCGATGGATCGGGTCCTCCAACCACTAGTCAGCTTGAGCGGTCCTGATAGTATGATTACAACCAAAATCACTATAGACCCGTCAAGGAGAATTTGAATAAGTTTTGATAGGTAAGGGAGGTGCTGGCAGAGGATATCAGGACGATTTCGCGAAATCGATACTGATCTAATCAAGATCTTTGATCTTCAGGTGATTGGCGAGCTGCTTATATTGAATTTTCCGACTTAAGCGGGCCGGGCTTGGACCCTCCCGCTCCTGCTATTTCACTTAAACACACACTACTTCAAGTTCGTTGTTCTGTCCCAAGGCCTCGCACATTGACTTCAAAGCTCCTTTCAAGTTTCATTTCTTCCTTCACTCGACTGAGGCTAATAAAGTCCATGTATTATAGAACAGAAAATACCATTCGCATCAGGTCCGCTATTTGGTCACGACGATCCGTATTTTCAACATGGGAGGCCGACGTGGACGATTCAGAAGAGAAGAAGACACTATCTCTGTTGTCGTGCGTCAGGTCGTCGCCGCGTGCGGCCATGAAAGATTCGCCAAGGATCTGCAGGGCGACTGCACGCAGTTGGGTCTTGTCCTTAGAAATCCTCGGATCTTCGAGCGTCGCATCGCACGTTTCCCGCAAGACTAATTCAACTTCCAACTGTACTTGCTACAAGGCAACATGAGCGGTATGCCAGAAGACGAGGAAAGATCAAGCCAACCTTGAACCAAGCCTGCATCCCTTTCTTGATAGACTTCTCCTCGAGCTCCTTCTTCTTCTCGGCAGAGAGACCTTCGCTGTCCGCCCACTGTACATCGATATTTGCAGAGTTCATCGCAGAGACTGTTTGTATTATGGATACGCTTGAGAAGGCGGAGACAGTCAGTTGGAATGGACGTCGGAAATGAGAAAATGGAGGCTTACTGTCCACTGAAAGCATGATATTTGTCCTTTACACTATGGAAAAGTCCCCCGACGCCGAGCGGACTCTGTTTCGTTGCGAGGAATTGCTTTGCTTTTGCTACATAAATGGACCCGATGATGTGAAGAAGTTCGACACCATACGATTCGCGCTTGAGGTTGCTGCCAGTGAATAAATTCTGGTCAGATACGGGACAGGTTTCAAAAAGCAACCCGACGCACTTGGCCTCAAGTTCACAAGTCTCCCGCCAACCCTTTGATACATCTAGGTCGTCAGGCCCAGCAGCCAGCTCTGTAAAGATCTCAAGTTTATGCGCCAGGATATCAGCCAGTTGGGCGACGCGCTCCTTGCGGGAAATTGTTTCCTGCGCAGAGATCAAAAGCTCAGCTATGTCCGGAACAAGGAAGAAGAATAGATACCTCAGCAGATTTCTGACGCTCAGTTCGATATGCCTCGGCAACTGTCTGAGGCCCGTTGATGTCCTTCCGAGCCTTCTCTTCTTTGGTTAGAATCTTGCGCCCTTTGGTGTCCCTGGCGCGCTGGAAATCGTCTTCTTCCTTCCATCCATCCTCCTCTTGCAAGCGGGACTTGATGATTTTATTTAAGCTGATGTCGCCGATAATAGATGTGAATTTCCGGCCACCGAAGACCTGGTCTATCTCATCCAAGAATTGCGTGAGTAAGCCCATGCTAAACTCGTTGCCTTTCACTGGCTTCGATTCCATCACATCGTGAGCAACCCACTCTTGTTCCTCGGCAGATAATTCAACGCCGGAAAGGGCGGGATGCAGTATCTGATCCAGGGATTCTACATCGAGAATATTGGTGCGCTCGTTCATCTCTTGGCGGAAATGAGATGGAGAAAGCCCGTTGTCTGGATTCTGACGGGTGTCCTTCACAGGTTTCGTTGAGAGAGACCGGAGAACTTCTGCGGATGATGGGCGTTGACTTGGATCCTCGTTCCAGCAGCGCTCCATCAACGACCAAATATCTTCACTCAATCCAGGAAACGATTTCAATGGTTCTCGGAGTGCAGGACGGCCACCAGAAGTGACATGGACCATTACGGACAAGTTGTTCCCTATATCGCTGAATGGAATTTCGTCACTGAAAATCTGGACGGATATTCTGCCATCAGGACGAAGTCCAACGGGTTAGAACAGAACCCACCTCGAAACAAACACACCCCCAAGCGTAAACGTCACTCTCCATGGTATTCGGTGGATCGTCACCATCGGCTGGGGTAAACAGTTCTGGCGCCTGCCACCTTACGGAACCCCCCCTCGATGTACCTCGTGTATGAGTCGTCCATGAAAGGATATTGGACTCTGTCGCTGATGAGATGCCGAAGTCAGCTAAGTGTGCTCGGCCAGCGTCATCAATTAGGACATTGGGCTTAAGGGGCTGTCAGCACAAATCAGCGTAGAGGCGAACATGCCCACATACACCCTTCAAATCTCCGTGGATTATGCTATTTTCGTGTAAATACAGAAGGCCACGTCCTACGTCCATTGCCTACGCCAAGGTGAGATAAGCGGATGGTGGATCAGGATACACGTACTAGAGGCAGTCTGGGAACCTGAGAGTTGCTGGATAGATATGTGCGGATGTCGCCATTGGCCATCCACGGTGAAACCATGCAAACTCTGTTCTTGAAACGAAATATCCCGTAGATTGTTGCAATGTTAGGATGTCGTAATTGGCCCCATAAAAGCGCCTCCTTTGACATTTGCTGTGAGAAAACCAATAAATTAGTTGAAACCAGAGGAAGAACCCTGTCATAACACGTACTTTCAAAGCATAATCAATATCGGTCTTCTGGTAAAGGCGGATCGTCTTCAAACAAACCACTTGTCCTCGAAATGTGCCCTTGTATATATCCGCGAATCCTCCTGAGCTCTCGGGGTATTCTCCATCTTGCACGACATCTTTTAGCTCATAGCACGTAGGGTAAAGGCCCGATTTTGCGGAGATTCTTTGTGTCGCAACAATGAGGCGCTTTCTAAACGACATGTGGACGCCGGGTATATCGAGAATCTAGAAGAAGCATATCACAATCAAAAGAAGTACAGAACGAACCACGAGCGCTTACCTGCTGAAACGAGTCGAGAAGTCTTTGTGCGTCTGACGTCTTGGACCCGACAAGCCGCCTGTAAAGCCCAACATCGCTGAGGATTGACCCTAATCTGACTATCAAAGAGGAAATCTTAGGATCCTGAGTGTTTAGTTCGACATCCTGGCTAGGAAGAATTTGAAGAAATGAGTCGTGCGTTATGGATATACGTGACAGCGTTACCTTCTGTCTGCCTCCAGGTTAGATGATGCCGCAGATGTCGAATGTACATTGCCGGATTGGGCATCGATATCGGAAAGAGAGTGATCGGCCAAGCTTTCGACAGTTGGACTGGGCATATCCAACAGCGTGAGCCTTTCAGATTCTGAGTGACTGACTGGGGAAAAGATCTCCGAGTGACGAGTCCCTCCCGAGGTTCCATCAACAACTCATCAATTTGACTGATTAGCGCCAGGTGGTCTATGTATAGGTCACACCGTGACAGTTCATCATACTTTCTTTTTCTTGACGTGTCCTCCCACCACCCGAATCTTCCTCAATCAATTCTGCCATTTTATTCTCAGACTCGGCGATCAAAAGTACCACCAATATTGCTATTATTTCCTGCGACCAGACTTCATAATATGTGTCTGAGCCTGCGCAGGTTTGGAATAGTCACGAAATCATATCATTTCGAAGACACCATTTGCAACCTGTTGCCCACAACTCCATTCTCCTGCTCAGCGCATGACTGCATGTACAAGGGACTCCATTCCCTCGGTTCTACTACTTCCACGTTTATACCAGCGCTTGGGTTGCACGATAGCTCGATGATGCCCCTTCCACTCCAGTGAGATGAACCGCGGACCAAACTGCCCTCCCTCAAACCGGAACATCGCCGCACCCTCCCAGCAGGTATGCTGCTACACCTACCCCCCTTCAAAGGCCATTGCTAACAGGCTAACAGGTGTCGATTTCTAGCACGGCCATACATCATCCTTTCCTCCGAATTCGTATGCTCAGCTGTCCCGCGTGCCTTCACAAAAAAGCCTATCGGTATTCCTCGCTGTCATAAACAGCACGAGCGCCCACCGGCCGCTATCGTTCTAGCGACGTGCTCTTCACTTTGTCAATATACCCAGTATGTGTTGCTCGCACTCTTCGTCGCCGTCTCGCCGATCATGACTCTGCGTAGGTCATACAATGCCCATGATGACATCCGGAACGTTGGATGGAGTTAGGCTCCGTCGAAGGCGTCTCCACGCCGATATCCTAAGTACATCGTTCTGTCTCTCTTTCATTCATCCCGCTGATATACTTTTACTTGTTTTTACAATTGTTCAGCCTTAAGTTGGCTCACGAGCGTTGCATTCCAGCATCAGATAAATTCTCGAGACAACTCATCCTCGACTCAACCTGTTCGTCAATTTGGATCTTCCATCCGCTCTGATTCCCTATGGTCATGGAGGGATACCTTGTAGGTTCCTCTACCTTGCCTCGTGCCACCTGTCTGACGAGCACGCTCTCTCAGATATGGAAACCATCTACATTCTAGTTGCTCATACTTGGGCTAGTCTGCCACAGTCGTTTCGATGAAAATATGTGCTAAGTTCCAGATATTGGGCTACGGCATACTGTACGTTCGATTCTCGTCCTGCTGCCACCTCACTAACTTGGCACTTTCAGCAGCAACACCAGGTTCTGGCAGTTCAGGGTGTGAGAAGAACCCCGACCTGGGCAGAGATGAGTGGCGGGCCACCTAGACTACGACGTCCGAATATCGCGTATGTTTCTCTTGTCCTTCTCTTTGTTCGTTTGCTGACGATCCGTAGTTTAGGCACGTATTGAGGAAAATCGTCAACTCCACCGCCCACTTGACTCTTCTCCGTATGAGGACATCCATGAAGTTGGTGCCGTCGTGGGCATCGTTCACGGTGCGGAACGATTGCATTCACATTACCAAGTATGTTGTCGCCTTAGTCCCCTCACGGATTACCAGGGTTTACCTTCTTAGACCTCTCTTTGACGAACCAAAACCTGCGAGCTAGTACATGTTCCCTTCGCGCGCTAGTTATACAAGAGCCGCCGCGCCGCGGGGGTACAAGCTCTATGTAGTGTGAAGCGTGTTTACTTGGCGTCGATCCTGGCTGTCGGGGGTTCGACTCCCTCGTCGCAGCTTTAAGTAAGAGAGGTTCCATTATATGCCTTTTACAACCGAAGCCCCTTGTAGCTTCGCAGATCTTGGAAGCGCAGCGAAGGATGTCCGAGTGGATACGGTTCTCCAGGTGATGCGCGAAGCTTGGGGATTGTGTATTATGTGCACCTTCGAACACGGTGGAGTTCGACTCCCCGCTGCGTCATGATGCACCAACTTGCCGCAAGAGGGCTAAAGTTTTGCTCTGTTCGACAAGACCTTTGGGCTGCAGGCGGCAGCGCTAGACATATGCAGTGCTGTAAGAGAGCGTGGAGGGTGGCCTCGCGGTGGCGAACCCAGTCTTCAGGCTTCCAGGCTCAAATGAGTGGCGATCAGAGCTAAATAACCTCTGAGTGGGTATGGACATGGGGCCAAGGCACTAGGAAAGCGGATAAGCGACATTGTGGGTTTCGATTCCTCGTGGTGTATAATTCTAGTATAATTCTAGACTACCAGATGGGAGGTCGTCAACTCGAAGCCTGTAGCTCCTTCGTCACAAATCTGGTTGAAGCAGTACGAGGCGTGGAACGCAAGAATATCGCCCATGAAGCTGGTGAGTGATAAGCAACACATGCAGTTGGGAGGGGTAGTGTGGGATGGACAGTAGGCAATACTGCCCCCGTCTGGATCTCCTGCCGTCATCAGATGAAGCACACGCTAATCCTACGTCACACACTCATTCCTTTGGTACACCTATTTGCTGTCAAAACAAACGACAAAAAAGGGAGGGTTCAATAGCATAAAGATTGGCCCCAATACCGGGCGCTGAACAATACATACTCTAAGAAGCAAGATGTGTATCATAGAAGAGGACTCCAAGGCGATGTTGTTGATTGGCTGACTGAGTTTCGAAACCGAGAATAGAACTCCTTTGAATCAGAAAATGACTTTGTTAAATGTGCTGTCGCCTTTGGATGCACCCATGAAGGCTTCGCCAAGTATCTTCAGCGCAATTGCACGCAAGTGGGCTTTGTCACGAGAAATATTCGGATCTCCCAGCGCTCGATCGCATGTCTCTCGCAGGACCGATTCGATATCGATCTTCACTATCTATAAGGCTATATGAGCGGTATACCAGAACACAGGAGAACACATTGTGCCAACCTTCCACCAGAGTAGCATCATTTTATCGGAGGGCATCCCCTCAAACTTAGTCTTCTCCTCAGGAAAGAGACCGTCGTCATCTTCATCGGCCTCCCCAAAAGCAATTCCAGCTGCCGTCAGCCGCATGGATACGCTTGGGAAAGAGAGAAAGCGTGGGGAATAGGCTTTTGGAATAAGAAAATAAAGGCTCACTCTTCGCTCAGGGCATGGTATTTACCTTTCACGACATGCAGAAAGCCCCCGACACCAAAAGGAGTTTGTTTTTCTGCGAAGAACTGTTTCGCCTTGGCTAAATAAACATAACCGATGCAGTGGAGAAGGTCAACACCATATGACCGGCGTCTCAGTTCGCTGAATGGATCCCTGTCAGATGTGGATTGAATGTCAGACAATATGACGTACTCTGCTTGAAGTTCACACGTTTCCCGCCAACCCTTTGACATATTCGGGTCATCTGGCCCAGTAGCCAGTTCCGTGAAGATGTCAAGTTTCTGCGCTAGGTTTATAACCAATTTAGCCACGCGCTCCTCCTGAAAAATAGCTTCCTGTTCATCGATTAAGTATTCGGGTCAATCCAGAGCAAGAAGGACGATGTTGGCACCTCGGCAGCCCGCTTCACTTTCTTCTGAGCTTCCTGGTCCTTGGATCGAATCTTGCGTCCATTGTCGTTCTGCTCAACCGCAGACCTCACACGTCGAATTAATTTGATATCTCCAATGATAGGCGCAAATGGCTTGCCGCCAAAGGCGTCGAATACCTGATTCAAAAATTCGTTTAGCCGGCGCTTCGATTCTGTGACATCGTTGGCAATCCACTCGTGTTCCTCGGCAGATATTTCCTCGTCAGACGCCATGGGACGTAAGATTTGATCAAGGGTTTCAACATCAAGAATGTCGAATTGATGACTCATTGTGTGGCGGAAGTGATAGGCAGAAATCTCGTCGTCTGGGCTCTGGCGGATATCCTGCTCAGCGGTCGTTGGGAGAGTGTGGATTATGTCCGCCGATGTTGGCCTTTCCCTTGGATCTTGGATCCAGCAGCGCTCCAGCAATGACCAGATGTCGTCAGTCATTTCAGGAACTGAATTTGGAGGTTCTGGGCGCGGAGGATGGCCACCAGAAGTGACATGCATCATCACCGCAAAGTCGTTTCGTATGTGACTGAATGGAACTTGACCTGTAAGAATCTGGTGTCATATCTTAACATCAAGGCCAAATGAGATGGATCAGAACATCGCTCACTTCGAAGCATACACATCCCCAGGCGTAAACATCACTCTCCATAGTATTCACTGGGCTTTCACCATTGACCAGACTAAACAATTCGGGTGCCTGCCATCTCAAAGAGCCTCCTTTCAAGGCCCCTCGTGCATGGGAATTCCATCCGAGGATATCATTGGAGTTTATGACTGATGACATGCCAAAATCGGCCAACCGTGCTCGACCAGCATCATCGATGAGAATATTTGGCTGGATAGGTCGTCAATGGCAGAATGTGGAAGGTACGCAGAAACACCTACACCCTTCAAATCTCCATGGATCATTCTGTTATCATGCAAATACACGAGACCATTCGCTACGTCCGTCGCCTACACAGGCACCTGAGATGAACGAACAATGTTTGTGAAGGAATTATAGAATACGTACTAGAGGCAGCCGGACGACGTGAGGATTACTGCTCATATACTTGTGGACGTCGCCGTTGGTCATCCATGGTGAAACTATGCAGATCTTGTCCTGAGAATGAAATATCCCGTAGATAATTGCAATGTTCCTGTGCCGCAGCTGCCCCCATAAAAGCACCTCGTTGGACATTTGCTAGGAAGCAAACGATGTAAGCACAATGTAGGAGTCTATCGGTAACACATACTCTCAACGCGTAATTGATTTGGGTGTTCTTCTGTAGACGAATTGTCTTGAGGCAAACGACGTGTCCTTGAAAGTCGCCCTTGTAGATGTCAGCAAATCCTCCCGAGCTTTGAGGATGTTCCCCATCTTGTACAACATCTTTCAACTCATAGCACGTAGGGTAAAGGCCTGATCTCGCAGAAATCTGTTGTATTGCAACGATGAGCCGTTCCCGAAGGGACAGGTGGATACCAGGAATATCGAGTACCTATAGTAATACTAAAGGTAAGCGTGAAGTAGAATAAAACGATAACACCCCTACTTGTTGAAATGAGTCGAGAAGTCTTTGCGCATCTGACGTCTTGCAACCAACGAGACGCCTATAAAGACCAACATCAGAGAGGATTGTTCCGAACCTGGTTATCAAAGAAGCGGTCTTAGGATCCTGCAGGCCTAGTTCTTCCGGGCTGCGAAAAAGGGGATAAGCCACGGTTTCTGGATATTTGTAAAGTGTTACCTGCTGGACTCGCCCAAGTCGGATGCTGGCATATTTCTGGTTTTTTTAAAGCCTGCAGCCAGAGAGGGAGAATTGTGGGCAATCAAATTTAATTAAACGTTGCGAACAAGGAGGCTGTCCTGAGTGTCACGATCCTCACGTGAGATACATCACCGTTAATATCGACCGTTGTCCTGGTTGTGAGTGGGGTTAGAGTTAAATACCCTCTGAGCGGGTATGGACGTGGGATCTGCGGGGTTCGATTCATCGTGGTGTAGAATTTTAATATAATTCTAGCCTACCAGTTTCGGGTCTTTGTGAGGTCATCAATTCGTACCCCGCAGCCTCTCCGTCAGTGGTCAAAGATCTGGTTGAGCGATATAAGGCATGGAACGCAAGAAGCCCCTGAAGCTCATGGGTGATAAGCGACATCCTCCAAAACATTCACTGCGTCGAGACATAACTACATAAATTTTACAGCGTTGGCCTCAAAGGCACTGATACTGGGTACCTACAACCCCACACTAGACTTTGTAAGTTGAAGGTTATACCAAAAGAGATCTACTGCAATGACGGGATTTGACATAACATCAGCCTCGACTGTTTCTTTTTCGCATCTCGCAGGAACTACGCACCCCCTACTGACGTCCGATTCGCGCGATACCTTCTCGTGTCCTTACTTTCTCCGTCGTCAAAACCCTGACATCTCTCATATAGCCCGCGGCCCCGGAAGTGTAATTATGCATTCTAAGCAGCACAAAGAACGAAGTTAAGGGTAATATTGGGGCTATGATTGCGCAGGTCAACATCGTTGTCAGATTTTAAAAAAATTATACAGCAAGCGTTGTCGGGCAAGTGATCACGATGATGGCTCTCTCATGTGCCTAGAATCTATTAGGCGAGTGGATGGTGATCTGGGATTGTCTGCATCTCCATGACGGAATCACGGACATTGACGAGTGAAAAAGGACCTCGTATGATACCAATCGTCAATACGGGATAGAGAAGCTGATGATCGTTTCAAAATGTATAACAGAAGATCGGAATGAAACCATGCTTACAGAAACCGTGCTATAGATGCTTGTCAGTGCTATACGGGCTGTAGTGGAAGCATCGGAACCGCTCGATGTCATGAGCAGAATGGCGTTTATAAGCTGCGGCATTAATGGTCCATCCGGTATCCGTTAAGTAGATCAAACGTATAGAGTTTCATATCATATACCTGTAGCATTCCATAAATAGCTCCTGACTCAACTAAAACGAGGAGAACATGCCACGATGTGAAGAGGTCTTTTTGCTTGCCCAATTTCTGTAGGAATCTACGGTGGTCCCTGATCCATCAATTTGCATCACTGTTAAGCGTAGGATGGATAATAATTATAGAGCTCACCAGAGAATAGATGCAACTAAGGCAACAGAGACAAGATTTGTTGAAAAGGAGAGGAACAAGGTAACAGCGAGCAGGATGCTAATTGTGGCGCTCGAGATTTCCATCGGAGTTATCTTGTCAGTATGAGGGATCTCAAAAATTAGGAAGGTAAGTGTCGTTCCTACTCACAGAATCAGTTGCGCACATAGAAGATGAGAACCAATATCCAGCAGCATACCAAAGCATGTGACCCACACTACAGCGCAAGGATACAGAACCCATTTCCTTCCAGAAACTCCGGCGGCAAGTGTATATGCTCGCCATATAATGAGGGCGTCATTGAACACTGCCTGAGAACTAGTATCAGTGTAGCTAACAGTTAGTCAGACATAGACTGAGAACCCACAGGGACCAATGTCAGCCAGTCGTATGTGACGCTGATCTTTGCGGAGTAGAGATTCAGGGACGTGATGCGCTCAATGAGAGATAAGCTGCTCTTCTCGAAGACAGTCAAGAGTTTGATCGTGTTCCATGTTTCCAACGCTGTGACCGTCGCCAGTGCCAGTAAAGCAACCACAGCGACACCTATAGTTATTCGAATCTGAGTAGATGTTCCTTTACGCCTGTCAAATATTTGTAGGTGAGCTCCCGTCGGCTCGGACTATGTGCCTACTCTGATATCAAAGAGTGGATGATCATTATGGGCAGCGAGGCAAAGATCCCTGAGAGGAACACGTTCAGATTTTTCCTGAAGTTGAACGTGAGTATTTCTCACCAAAAGTCAGGTTGATCGCCACATTAGGGAATATGTCAATGAAAAGTAAGCCGTGGCCTATGCGCTGGAGTAACTGTCGTTCATCTGGTGTCATGGCGCTAAGAAAAGGTAGGCGTCACCGGCAACCACAGGAAGATTTCAACTCCAGTTTTTATCTCAGAGTCTGTGAGACCCGAAGGGCGCAAGGAAGATCAGTCGTGGCCAATCATCTGATGGGCAGATGTTAGAGGGACGGGTTACAATTGAAAGTCGTCGTGGTCAGGATAGGTGCTAAATCCCGCCTCCCTACTATTCGGTTCACCACATCAGCACATGAGAGAGATGACTCACGGCGCCCGCTCGATAGCCATTGCACATAGACACGTACAGTATTTGGGATTTCAATATGAAGCCAGGTTTGTTGAGATACAATCTTCGAGAATGGCGTGTCAGAACCGTATTCAAGGTGAACATCCTGGTGGAAATATATGTGGTTTGATTAACCTGACTCCTACCTCGCGTAATCCAAAGCAGGCTTGGCTCTGCTCAGGGTGAAAGGGCGTAACGTGTTTCATTTGATGAATAAGTAATCCGTAGGTCGGGAATTACGATCGACATTTACGCAAAGTATTCTCCTGCATAGCAAGAAGAGATGGCGCTGTATCGATCACTACACACAATCAGTTCATTAACTCTCCTCCTTCTCCTCAAGTGTAGTGGCATGCGCACCTAATAAACTCAGAACCACACTTGTAGTACTCGACGACAGTCGACATGCTGAGCGTAGCCAGCGTCGACGCTGCGTAGGAGTTCAGTACGTCGCATAACTGCAGATGACTACTTTGAAAGGGCTCGAGTAATCCACTTCAATCATCAACCGTCCCATCCCAACCTGGGAAAAGGAGCCTAGAAGGGAACTCACTTTATGCATATGTGAGGCTGTGTGCAGGAACAATTCCGATGAAACTCGTAGAAAGGAGGCATAGAGATCTAGTAAGTAAGCGGTCGACGTTAGTCCCAACCAGCGACTCAGAAGAGTTTCAAAGGACACACTTGCAAGGGACACTGCGGTGATGGATCATGACCGTCTTGTCCTTCGAGGGCGGTTGTTAGGCTAGGAAGCGGCTAACACGTGCAGCATAAACTCAGAGCACAAGATACATCAAGAGACCATAATTGAGGCGGAGGAGGGCCATATGTGTACTGAAGATTAATATTGTCGAGGACCGTGAACCAGTTGTATGTATGCGGTAGAGCTCGGGGCAGGAGGAGCGATGGGGGAGTCTATCGGGATTGACACCTCTGGAGTGACCTCTGAGCTGGAGACCAATTACATGGTCAGCGTTATACTATACAGAGCTTGATTCCTCGCCATCGAATATACCAGACGAGCTTGGGATTGTAGATCCTCAATCAACACGCAAATTCTGCAAGGTTCTGTGAGCGTCCATGGGAGCCCATAATCCTTCTCAGACTCTCTCAAGCGTGTGGTCGACTAAACTGAGGAGAGTGTCGAGGTGAGATCCGAGGGCGAAGCCAGTGCAAAACCCATGCGTAGCACACAACACGGCTGCAGGTAAAGACATAACTAGATTACAGTTAACCGAAGAGGCAATACTCACGGCATTGGCAGACACAACTCTTTGGAATTCGGTGACGTCGGAACCTTGTTCACCAAAGCAATGGCCGTGCCCGTGCGAGCTTCAGATGCTTGCACACGGACGTATGCTGGGAGATGCTGTGTGTTCTCTGGCCCTGACTTTGAGCAAGGCGGCCGCACGGGTAGGCAGAAAGATTATAGTAGATATCAAGGAGCGTGGCGTGGCCTGTAATGCGAGTGACAGAGGGGACACGGGACTTCATAAATGCAACTCGAATTCTTTGTTTTTGGGCTGCACGCGTCGTGAAAGCCGCCGAGGTGATCCCAAAGCCACAGACGAGCAGGCGCCGCTACAAGGGCAAGTGTAGAGATGAGGCTCTGGTGCGTGCACATGTACACACAATACCTCGGCGGGCACTTTGCAAAGCGGATTCAACTCCCCGGCACTGAACGTAGCGCCTTTGCCTTGTGTGTAGCTTGCCCAATTTTATCTATCCGTGAAGGCACCCTGGGCAGAGAAAAGCACAATATATGAAACCCTGCATGTTCATGCTTCCAAGCGCAGTTTGATTGGGTCGCCAGGCATTGGCTAGAACTTGTCGTAGGAGATAATCGCACAGTCACGGCGTATGCGGGGTTCGACATCTCGGTAGCCGTAAATATAGCGAGGACGTTTTCTCGCCTATTGAAGAGGGAGCTTTACTAGTATGTATAAATGGGCGCCATATTCTAGATATGTTCCAAAGAATCGAGGCCAGAAAGCAAGCAAACGGCAAAGAATGAGGAGGTTCGACCAGGCCATAGTATTATCAGACAATAACGAACTTTTTGCCAGGTCGCTCTGAGTCAGTAACCATTCCCAAGAGCTCATGCGGATGATATATAGGGATATGTGAGCTTGAACAAGACGCCAGCGAACGACATTGATATGATGTTGGCGAGGAGAAAGTCTGAATCAGGACGATGAGGTCACACCGTCACAGTTTTCTTGAATCATCGCCCCTTTTTTGCGGAGTCCCACCAATCAACTCTATCATTTTATCTCCTCTTGCGTCCTCGGAATTCAATCTTTCGTCATCACCACACTCTCCTTAATTATTCGCCAGAGTCTGCACAAATTTCAGGATCGCCAACCCCTGTCTTGGCATCCGACCATTGCCTCCTACCACGCACAGGCTCATTGTGTCGGCCTCAGAGTGTGGAATCATGAGATGGAGGGAATTTTGGCTGGTACACCTTGCTTACACATTCAACTGGACTCGGGAAATAATTTAATTTTGAAGACCCCATTCTAACTGCTCATCTCCGACTGGAATATTGCCGTTGGCCTGTACGTCTGTCGTTATAGCTACTTTTTACCAAAGCCCATTGCAATTCCTGACAGTCATTACGTTCCAGCACTATTATCCATCTGGATGTCAATAGGTCCGATGCTCCCATCCTTTATGGGTTTTTGGCCGGCTACTACCTCGCTCCAAGCCTCCGCTATCCAATCCTCCTCTCCAAACGCCTCCGTCCCTTGTACGTCTTGAAGAAACCTCTCGGTCGCCCTCGCCGGCAAAACCAGCACGAGCCTCAGCTGGGTGCTATCCCAGAGCCATGCTATTCGGAGCACTCTGGATACCAGTTGAGGGTGGCTCTATCAACGCACCCAGTATGTGTTTTTCACACTACTTCTTCGCAGTTACTGACTCTCCGTAGACCATACAATGTTTTTGATGAGCTATGGAACACGGTTAGATGTGGATGTCGGCTCTCGAAGGGATGGTCACTCCGATATTCCAAATATGTCGCTCTATCCCTCTTCCATTTATCACGGTAACAAGAGCCGTTATTTAGCTACAGCCACCATTGCGACGTCACATGCTATACCTGCGTCAAGTTCATAGCCGCAATCGTCAGCTGCGAGGCTGATCTCATGCGAGCTTAGCAAATCTGTTAGAGGGACTGTGAGTCTGTATGCACGGTACGATAATATACTTGTTTCTACCTCGTTCAGCTTTTGTTTCGCTCACGACGTTCATTCCAGAAACATAATGGAATACTCAATCCTCGACTAGACTTGTTTGCCAATTCGGATTCTTCGTCTGCTCTAACTCTCCATCAGGCAGTGATATCTTGTACGTTGCTCTTCCTCGCCTCGCGCTATCTGCCTGACAAGTTCTCTCTTTCAGAGATAAAAGCTATCTCATCTCCTCTCGCTGCCCATCCTCTAGCCGGTTCGCCACGCGGACATCCGGATAAGAATATGTCATGGCCTCGCTAGATTCAGCTATAGCACACTGTACGTCCATACTGTACTCTTGTTGTGTCGCCCCACTAATTTGGCCACTTTTAGCATTTAAGGCATCTGGGCAGAGGTGGATTGCAGGGCCCCTAACCCCTAGGCTGAGACGTCCGAATGTCCCGTATGTTTCCCCAGTCCTCTTTGTTCCCTTGCTGACAAATCTGTCGTTTAGGCACAAATTGAGGGACATCGTGGACTCTACCGCCCACTCAAGTCTTCTCCGTCTGAAGACATCTGTGAGGTTGGTGCTGTGGTGAGTATCGTTCACGGTACGGGATAATGCCATTTGCATACCAAGTGCATCGTCGCCTTAGTTCCTCCACGGATTACCAATGTTTACCTCCTCAGACCTGTCTTTGACGATCCAATACATGCGAGCCAGTACGCGTTCCCTTGGCACGCTAGTTCTACAAGAGCCGCCGCATTGGCCCAGAGTAGAATGATTGAATTTTTGCTCCTAGGAGAGCGTGAAGGCTGGCTGCGCAGCGGGGGGCCCAATCTTCGAGGCGCAACTCCTTGTTGATACGATCGGTGGGTAAGATGTTGACCGTTACTGTTGTGAGTGCCGAGTAGAATATGGGCATGGGATCAAGACACTAGAGAAGCTGAGAAGCGACATTGCGGGGTACGACTCCTCGTGGTGTTTAATTCCAGAATACCAGGTTTGGCTTTTCGTGAGGGCGTTCACTCAGACCCCGTAGCCTCTCCATCACAGCCCTGGTTGAACCGATATGAGTTGTGGAACGCAAGGGCCTCGTCCGTGAATTTGATGGGCAATGAGTGACACAGTCACTTAGTAAGGCTAGTGTGGAAGGAGTGTCCACGTTTTTATATCCTGCCGTGAGCAAATGCAACACGCGCTGATCCTACGCCATGCACGCGTCCAATTGGTACACCTATCTTTCCCAAAACAAACGACAAAAAATGGAGTTCGATAACATAAGGGATGTCTCAGTACATGCTCCGAGAGTCGGCCTGTGTTGCGTAGAAAAGTACTCCAACGAGATGCTGTTTATGAATTGACTGAGTTTCGAAACGGAGAATCGAAATCCTTCGACTTAAAAGATGGCTTTGTTAAATGTGGTGTCATCTTTGCATGCACCCATGAAAGCTTCGCCACGTATCTTCAGCGCAATTGCACGCAAGTGGGCTTTGTCACGAGAAATATTCGGATCTCCTAGCGCTCGATCACACGTCTCCCGCAAGACCGACTCAATATCAATCTTCACTAGCTATAAGGCTATATGAGCGTTATATCAGAACACAGGAGAACATATTGTGCCAACCTTCCACCAGAGCAGCATCGTTCTTTCGGAGTGTATCCCCTCAAACTTAGCCTTCTCCTCAGAAGAGAGACCCTCCTTATCTTTATCGACCTCCACAGAGCCGAGCCCAGCTGCCGTCAGCCGCATGGATACGCTTGGAAAAGATAGAAAGGGTAGGGAATAGGTTTTTAGAATGAGACAATAAAAGCTCACTCTTCGCTCAGGACATGGTATTTGCCTTTCACAACATGCAGAAAGCCCCCGACACCAAAAGGAGTTTGTTTCGCTGCGAAGAACTGTTTCGCCTTGGCTAAATAAACGTAACCGATGCAGTGCAGAAGGTCAACACCATATGACTGGCGCCTCAGTTCGCTGAATGGATCCCTGTCAGATGCAGTGGATTAAATTTAAGACAATATGACGCACTCTGCTTGAAGTTCACACGTTTCCCGCCAACCCTTTGACATCTTCGGGTCATCTGGCCCAGTAGCCAGTTCCGTGAAGATATCAAGTTTCTGCGCTAGGTTTATGACCAATTTAGTCACTCGCTCCTCCTGAAAAATAGCTTCCTGTTCATGGATTAAGTATTCGGGTCAATCTAGAGCAAGAAGGACGATTTTGGCACCTCCGCAGCTTGCTTCATTTTCTTCTGAGCTTCCTGGTCCTTGGATCGGACCTTGCGCCCATTATCATTCTGCTCAACCGTAGACCTCACACGTCGAATTAATTTGATATCTCCAATGATAGGCGCAAATGGCTTGCCACCAAAGGCGTCGACTACCTCATCGAAAAATTCTTTCACCCGGAGCTTCGATTCTGTAATATCGTCAGCAATCCACTCCTGCTCCTCGGCAGAGATTTCCTCATCAGACACCATGGGGCGCAAGATTTGATCAAGGGTTTCAACATCGAGAATGTCGGATTGATGACTCATTTTGTGGCGGAATTGATAGGCAGAAATCTCGTTATTTGTGCTCTGGCGGGTATCCTGCTCAACGGTCGTTGAGAGTGTGTGGATTATGTCCGCCGATGTTGGCCTTTCCCTTGGATCTTGGATCCAGCAGCGCTCCAGCAATGACCAGATGTCGTCAGTCATTTCAGGAACTGAATTTGGAGGATCTGGGCGCGGAGGACGGCCACCAGAAGTGACATGCATCATCACCGCAAAGTCGTTTCGTATGTGACTGAACGGAACTTGACCTGTAAGAATCTGGTGCCATATCTTAACATCAAGGCCAAATGTGATGGATCAGAACATCGCTCACTTCGAAGCATACACATCCCCAGGCGTAAACGTCACTCTCCATAGTATTCACTGGGCTTTCACCATTGACCAGACTAAACAATTCGGGTGCCTGCCATCTCAAAGAGCCTCCTTTCAAGGCCCCTCGTGCATGGGAATTCCATCCGAGGATATCATTGGAGTTTATGACTGATGACATGCCAAAATCGGCCAACCGTGCTCGACCAGCGTCATCAATGAGAATATTTGGCTGGATAGGTCGTCAATGGAGGAATGCGGAAGGTACGCAGAAACACCTACACCCTTCAAATCTCCATGGATCATTCGGTTATCATGCAAATACACGAGACCATTCGCTACGTCCGCCGCCTAAACAAGCACATGAGATGAACGAGCAATGTTTGTGAAGGAATTATAGAATACGTACTAGAGGCAGCCGGGCGACGTGAGGATTACTGCTCATATACTTGTGGACGTCGCCGTTGGTCATCCATGGTGAAACTATGCAGATCTTGTCCTGAGAATGAAATATCCCGTAGATAATTGCAATGTTCCTGTGCCGCAGCTGCCCCCATAAAAGCACCTCGTTGGACATTTGCTAGGAAGCAAACGATGTAAGCACAATGTAGGAGTCTATCGGTAACACATACTCTCAACGCGTAATTGATTTGGGTGTTCTTCTGTAGACGAATTGTCTTGAGGCAAACGACGTGTCCTTGAAAGTCGCCCTTGTAGATGTCAGCAAATCCTCCCGAGCTTTGAGGATGTTCCCCATCTTGTACAACATCTTTCAACTCATAGCACGTAGGGTAAAGGCCTGATCTCGCAGAAATCTGTTGTATTGCAACGATAAACCGTTCTCGAAGGGACAGGTGGATACCAGGAATATCGAGTACCTAAGAATAAAGGTAAGAGTGAAGTAGAATAAAACGATACAACCCCTACTTGTTGAAATGAGTCGAGAAGTCTTTGCGCATCTGAGGTCTTGCAACCAACAAGACGCCTATAAAGACCAACATCAGATAGGATCGTTCCTAATCTGGCTATCAAAGAAGCGGTCTTGGGATCCTGCAGGCCCAGTTCTTCCAGGCTGCGAAAAGAAAAATGAGCCACGGTTTCTGGATATTTGTAAAATGTTACCTGCTGGATTCCCCCGAGTTAGATGCTGGCATATTTCTGCTTTTAAAGTCGGCAGCTCGAGAGGGAGAAATGTGTGCAATCAAACGTTGCGAACTTGAACAACATGGAGGCTGTCCCAGCGAATGTCACGATCCTCACGTGAGATACATCATGCATCAATGCATCAGCGCCGCTCAGCGCTCATGGCTCAGCCCTGGTCCACTCTCACATCAGACTCGGGTTTACCAAAATGACCCTGCTGTCAAGGTCAAGTACTTATCTGTATTGAATAAACGAGTGGAGTGGAAAATTCCAGGTCGACCATCACAATGATAAAACATTATTATAAAGGTAAGGCGAACTCTTGAATTGGTTGAGATCTACCACCGTCATTACACCTACTTGCGCCGCCTCAAGAGGGAAAAAACACGCACATATAACTCTTGAATTTCTGCTCCTGAACATCCTGCAGTCACCTCGGTGTATTCGGTGAGCTCGGCGGCTGCGTAATGGTGTTGGACGACGTGATCATCGCCCAGATCATGGCGGCCACCTGGCCAGTCAGCACACACACCCACAACAGAGCCGTAGGATGGCTACTTTCAACTCCTCCGACCTCAAGCCGTGTGAGCATCGTTCCTCATTTGCCGCCCCTTTGCTGGCTCCCTGTTCCGGCTTTTGTGGCCGTACATGTTGGCACTTGGGAAGACACTTGGCACAAGTGGCGTGATTATTCCTCGCTTCGAGATCAGAAGACAGAAGGGTTTGATAATATTATGGGCAGTAGTTGCTACGACGTTAGCACAGACACTGTGAAAGGGAAAAAATGGTTAGTTATTTATGAGGGAGGGAGGGACTCAGTAACACAAAGGTAAGCAGTCGTTCAGGCATATCCACCGTGCCAAGCTCTCGTTGTCTTCGTAACCACCATACGCCAAACTACAGGCAGGGAGGGGGAAGTCGCTCGCAAATGGCATGAGCACCGCATCATATCGAAAATACCACCAACCGCATACTTATATGCCCGCAGGCTGCACTCGACAGTTGAAAACTTCATGAGGCACGGGTACAACAGCATGCGCGCATCCTTGGTAGCAGGCTATGCCGGCAGAAGTTGAGCTTTGTGACTAGCCTTGCCGACTAGGGTAGGCCCAGAAGGTAAGTCAAATCACGACTGGCAAATTTCGACGTTTTGGAGAAGACGGAGGGCAAGACGTGCACCAATAAGTAGGTTTTTAGTGGAGATACAGGTCGTCTCCTCCAGATGTCTACCTTGACAAGAAAATTCCAAGCACCAGATGACGCGTACTAAACGATGACGGAACTAATCGCAGAGAAGAATAGCACGAGAAGTAGAATCAAAGAATAGAAAACTAAGGAAAAGAAAAACTCACATAAAAGTTATGCAACAGATGAGCACCATTTTCACCTCGTGGAGAATGCAGATCGTCCTCTGTGGGCCACCTAGCGGTGTCTGCGTTCTCCAGATCAATAAATGCAAGGCCTGGGAACTTCAAGGAAGCCTTTGACCCTGTCGGAGCGACTTGGGACGTATTGGTAATCACGAGTGGACGAGGTGAGTCAGAAATTGTTATCTTCAAAAGGCTTTTTGATAAGTCTCAGAGACGACAGAAACTGTACGGGGAAAGGTGATATGCAGCCTATAGGGCTTCAGCTGGCCGCACTGGTTTATGACGACAATCGTGGAGGTTGGAATCAGGAACCATCGGCACTGCCAGAAAGTCCGAGATTTGGAAATCCCGCCAGTCCCACGCCCTCCAGTCCCGCCCGCCCAAAGTCAAATTTACCTCATGCGCCCTCCATACCGCCACAGACATCCTTGAACACGTAGAAATAACCATGTTAGGATTATTTTTTGTAGTATTTTTCGCGTCAGTTCTCATTAGTCTGACGTTAGTTTATGGCGCCATATATAGTATGGTCGCCTCATCGATCGGCAACTTGGGCAAGGAGCCTCAGGGATTCATTATCTTTTGAGCCACGTATGCGAGTACCTTTCACACCAACCACTGGGAGAGCCCCTAAGTCAAGAAGATGAGAAACGGTGCCAGGCTTATGTATACGACGTGGCGGTTCAAGTCGACGTCCGGTTGATGTGGCTTGATTTGGGACCGATTTCTTTTGTTTAAATGCCAACCCTGACCAGGTCCATCGAGATTGTCGAGACAAGATTCATACCCCCTCAGATTCTTTAGCAATATTACACATGAACGAAGAATAACCCTTGCGCAAGCAGCCTCGGGACTTCCCCAATGATGGATTTCGCATCCTTCTCCGTTAAGCCGAGTGGGTCATCATCCAGAAAATGGACCGAGACGCGGCGCAACTCTTTAAAACGGCCTTCATGCATCAAGATCCCGTCGGCTTGCTCCCAGTCTCCGACATCATCATGCCCACTCACTGGACCATCGGATAGGACGAAAGTGATCTCCCTCACGACGTTGGTATCTGGTATGGTCTGAAGAATCTCACATGCGGTACACAGCAAAGGTACCAAGCTTTGACGGCTCAGAATGAGCTTCAAATATTTGAGGTGCGGCAAGGATTCAAGCGTAAACTGGGTGGTCCATGGTTTGGAACCTTGAAAATAATGTGTCAATTTCGATCTTGTCAGATACTACGCCCGGCTTACCTGTGATACGAATGGTCACCTGCTCCAACCAATCTGCGGATATCCTGAAAATCACCTTGGCTAGTGCAATACACAACTCCTCCGTATGCGGTTTGATCGAGATTTTGAAGGAACGAAGTTGATCGAGAGAGAATTGATTAGTTCTTCGGGCGATGCTGACAATGAATGTCTGAATAGCGGGCGGGTGGGATATCACAAGTGAGTCGAGGTATATCGTGGCCTTGGCGTGCATCGTATCCGTGTCCATCGACGTTTCCCATGCTTCTAGGGGAGCGAGGTTCTGATAGTTCTCTAAAGACAACCGCTTCACTCCAATACCGCAGAGCATGAGAAGGCGCGACGGAATTTTGCTACGCACCGTAAGTGCCTCGAGTGTTGGAAGCTGAACGAGTTGCTCGACAGAGGCTACGAGTGGCTCAGGAATGTGTCGGTGTGTGATGGCAAGCGAGAGTTCTCGTAATTGGGTGAACATTTCCAGTGTAGAGGCAACAGGGTCGTCACCTCCGATGGTGAGCTG
This sequence comes from Tephrocybe rancida, assembly GCA_018858115.1. Lineage (NCBI taxonomy): Eukaryota > Fungi > Basidiomycota > Agaricomycetes > Agaricales > Lyophyllaceae > Tephrocybe > Tephrocybe rancida. The sequence continues at coordinate 40,384 of JABCKT010006517.1, forward strand.
GAGGCAGCGAACATACGTTTGTAGACTCGGATTTTCGATGAGGAGATCGTAGAGTTTAAGATTAGAGGACTTGTAATTGGACGGAGATGTGATTGTGAGGTGAATTGAATGGAAAATCACTTTCTGGCAAGCTTTGCGGAACTCAGGGGAGACGGTGCTACATACAGCCAGAGTTTTATGATCCTCTGGAACTCGCCAGTTGCTGACAACGATGTCGATGAGCTCCAGTGGGAAAATAGGTTGCGCTAGTTGAGGGAGCGAGGAGGGCACAACGGCAGGCATTTTGCAAGGTGCTAACTTCAGACGTTGGCGCGGTGAATCTGGCTTTTAAATACGTGGGTGAACGTCAGGCACGATCATCGCCATGATGGGACCGAAGTGACTCCTCTCCACGTTGTGCCAATCGGTAGATGACCAAGTTATTTAGATTGCCACTGAGAACGCCCTTATAATCGTGAGTGCTGTTTGTAGATTGCTTTGTACGATGACGAACATGGTCACGAAACAGTTCTACATAGAGCGTAAAATTTGAAGCGCAACCTTAAGGCTTCCAAAAAGGGAATACGTGTTATTTGGCAAAGCTTACGCGCCGAGTTCAAGTTGCCGGCCGTTGCTGGCATTTGGCCGCGTTTGTTCAGTTTTTCTTTTCTTCAATCCCTCGTCCCACTCCGAGGCAGCGCTAGGCAGCACTTGTTTCTATCATCATGCGTTATGCATTCCTAAACGGAACTCCTTTATTTCGGTGTCATATCGATACTTCTATGTTGTCCTAAGTACGAGATAAGCTCAGAATTCCACCCCATTTATTACCAAGTCTTAGTGAGGACGACAAAGCGTTGCACACATTTAAGAGATCTACATGACACGCCTTCCGGCTCGTCCATTCGAACTACCAGGACGAAACTTGCTGCTCTATGCTCGAATGGTCGGGGAAAGACTGCACAATTCATTCAAAGAACCCTCTGTAAAAGCCACTCCGTGGGTGGGTGACCAGAGATCAGACTCACGATACTCGGTATGTGGTCGGCACCGTCGATTCAACGGGGTCAGCTCCTAAAAACCAGGCATAGAGCCTGCGCAAGTGGGTAGCTGGCGCTGCGCAGCGGGAGTACGAGATCGAGGCTTCCCATTTAGCTTTATTTCCGATGTCTTGGGACCATCTAGCACACTGGGTGGCGCGTTCGCTCTGGAGGTTACAGAGGTCAGTGGTGCCTCAATCATTAACCGAAGTCATGTTAATTGTGGGATAAAGGTCGGTCCTCTGGAGAGCACAGACCGGTTAGGTGGTCCTCTGTATGTTGCGAAATTAACATCCCAAGCTTCGCCTGAAGGATCCTACTACATCTACTGCCACAAGTCGAGCGCTTCCGATATTATATCAACTGTAAACGGCATCCGATATCATACCGACTTGTAAATACCAATTGCTCGGCACTGGTTATGCCTGCCGATCCAAATCCTGTTGCGGTGTACAGAAATGATTCAGCCATTCCCCTTCCTGCGGAAGTCGGGCAGTTCTTTCGGAGCTCCTCCATAGCCTTCCTCCTACAGGGTTATAACACTGCCGTATAGTCGAATTCCATCCCGAAGGGCACTCCAATACCACCGAGCAATGACGCAAAACTCTTGACTTGCCACGACACTACGATCATAGCGTCAATTCCCATCGTCGATGTGCCAGACTCACACTTCTTTACCCGTCATAAACTCACTCATTAGTCGAGTAGTACGTATAAAAATTCCTATTCTTGTAATATCTGCCATGTTTCTCTACTGCACCTCATGACGTTGAGTGGAACTTAATTTCTCTGTTCACCGGTTGATCTGAAGCTCGGCCACGTCCACTAATATTTGCTAGCCTCCCTCGAGTTATTCACTAACACCGGGGCACCGCACGGTCATGGTCATGTGCAGAGGGGTCCGAGCCCATATTACGGACAGGGTCAGGAGCAGGGGGGAGCAGCGGGCATGGACCCCGCTATTGCGGCGTTGTTGGAATCGTTGCGTCATGGACATGTCCAGTTTCTCCAGGCGTTGCTGTATTTTGCAGATGGCCCTTGGCGGCTGTCATCCTCTCATATGGAAGACAGTGCTCGGCGCCCCCTTGTCCGTAATCTAACCATTATGGCCCACCTCCGCCTCTGCATCGCCCACCTCCTCGTCAGGAGGCCAGGATCGCGGACCTTACTACCCGCTACTTTTCCCAACCCAGAGAATCACTGTAATGAATGTCCGACTAAACCCCCGTCTCTAAATCGAATCCGAAGAACGACGCCGCCGCCGCTCGGAGGGTACTCGTGCGGATTCTAGGGGACAAAGGTCTATGCGGCAAGGCGAGTCGAGGATGACGTCTGGGAAGGGAGAATGAGAACATGCAGGATCCGCCTGTGGGTCAGAATTCATTCCACAGAGCCGGCGGCTTCCATGCATCAAGAGCCTCGTGTGCCGCGATTCGGCGCCGCGTGAAATTCGAAAGCGTCCTGTCATCGACTTGAGTCTGAGTGGGTTGGCAAGTCCTGGTAATGATCAAGTATTTTCGAGGTGGAAGGGGGTTCTCTGGCCTTGGCCGATCTAAGCCTGATGGATCATAGCAGGAAGATGGGACTGTGTATTCTATGAAAAAGTGTCTGTATTTTTGGAGTGTTCCATTATGTCTATCTGTCGTCCGTGGACTGTAGAATGGAACAGGGTACATCGGAATGGATGGGATCTGTCAAAGGCAAAGCCAGAGTGAAACTCGCCAAGCGAAGCCTATGTTATGATTAAGGGGACGAAAACGAAAGTTTCGAATGCATCGGAAGCTGAAGACTCAACTAAGCTCGAGATAGTGCCCAAGAATTTGGAGGTCGTGTTAAGAAGTCGATGTTGTATTATGATAGAAGTACAGATGGGGAGGCTACTAATCCTGAAGGATGGAGATCCAGTCGAATGCGAATGAAATAAGGAAAAAATATTCAAAAGTCCGTAAGCGAAAAAAAAAAATTCATTTAGAGAGCCATCGTGTGATATGTCGTCAATGATCAGTGAGGCATTTTGGAGACGGAGTAAAGTTCGGCGTCGGTGTGGTCTATGTGACATCGGTAGTGTCTCTGCAACGGGAGAGAACATTTCAGTCAGTATATAGTTTTCTGGTCAAGGGCTGAAACGTACGAGTCAATTCAATAAACACCAGGGAAGAACCACCAGGGCGTGCTGACGGCGTATTGGACCCACTCTTCCTTGAACAACTTCTGCATCTGGTTGTCTTCTGCCTGTGCCCTGCTAAGCCCGACACAAAGTGTCCATGCCCACCAGGCGGCCCAGATCAGGGGCGCTACACCGGGCACCCTAAGGGGTCCGCACGATGTGATCCACGCGCCATTAGAGAGATGCGAAAATGCAAGCCCAGCAACTACTAGCATCGATCCCGTGTAGGCCGGGTGCCTGACATACGAGTAGAAGCGTTGTGTCACCAGGGTGTGCTTGGGGTCGATAGTCAAGTCGAAGGTGAAGAGGCGTCCTAATGTGCGGAAGCAGTCGAGGCGGATGTAGGTTCCCAGAGCTACGGCAACGACGCCGATGACAAAGAGGGGTGTGACATAGACCGGTGGGTGTGACGGTGGGATTGGGCACAAAAGGGTGGAAGTAGGGATAGGAAGTGGCGAGGGAAATGGCGAAAGTGTGCACAGGTAGAACAGAGTCTCAAACAGAGCGCAGGTCCATACGAGGTACTGGTGGGTCTGTACAAAAGGATTGCCTTAAGCGTAAGGAAGTTGTAAGAGGAGTGAGTACAGACCTTGAAGACCAATGGCGCGATTTGAAGAATAAAAAGCTCTTCGGTATGGTAGCGGCCTTTGGCTGGCGTTGGGTTTGGCGGTGTGCAGGCGTAATGGTTGCACACGGCCTGGATGGTGACAAGAGCAACGCGAACAAGAGACATGTCAGTTGGATGAGGACGGCGGTATGTGAGTGAGCCTTTGCTGGGAGGGCATCGTTGTACGGCGGGCCTTATGTACTGTACAAGCTAGAGTCTTAAACGAGGAGACCGTGGATCTGCAATCCCAGGGATCTCAGACATCCAAAGGATCTAGTTTACGAAACTTCGTGGCACGTAGACCCATATAGCTCGGGCACATAGCTAGAGCCTTCGGTGGATCCTCTCTCGATCCCCGGACAACGGCTTCCATACCGTGACTTTATGCACAGCGTAGCTTACTGTGGCAGGTGAGGAAGCAGCCTGCGAGCCAGACGGGATGAAATTGACATTGTTAAGCAAGCAGGCGGGCTGGGCTGGAACTATTCTCGGCTTGATGAATTCATAAGGATCGAAGCCATGGAAATTTGAAGGTTGACGCGTTGACGGCCTAAACAAACGTTTGAAACTGAGACGGAATAACTGGGATCATGACAGTTCACTAATGAATGTTTTTCATCCTGTCAAAGTTGGCCAGCCTTTCATTTCTCTCGTTTTCTATGAGAAACGTTAGGTGGAGCTGAACCGACTCAATTCTGACTCGCCTTGGATTCCGAATCGCCAAAAGCAGTCTTTACTACAACACATACTTACGTTCAAGAGTTACCTGATACAGCCGGCTTGCCATCCGAGGAGATGCCGCAGCAGGATAGAAGACGGAGAGTCTGTGACAACGAACGTGACCCAAGCTCACTCCGAGCTCGTCCGGATCAATCTTTGCCTCGCAATGTCGACCTTTTGATTCGGCCCCCCGCTCATCTCCTCATCTCCGTGAACCAACCTCGAACTTTGTCTCAGTGAACTCCTGAGTTTACTTTGCTGTAGCTCCACGCAGAAATGCAGCCATCTTATGACACAAGGACGGTCAACTACTAGACCAATATCAATGGCGCATTTTGCGACGACAAGTCAAACTCAAGCTCAAAGAGCTACGTGGTCCAACCCGACTATGCCCTAGATGGAGTCACTTTACCACTGAGCGCGGCGTCATGCAGGAAAATGAGGCCTTTATGCTGCATCGGCCGAAAGCTTCTTGCATATGCACGTCACTTCGCGCTGTCCTTTTTACGTCTTACTATGGAACTGGGCCCCGCGCACCCCACTTGTTTTTGTGCTGTCTTTTCACTACCCGCGGCGATATCTGATACTCTCTATTCTTTGTTCCTCGGCCAATACGTCACTCTAGGCTACGTAGGTGGCTTTCTTTGAGGAAGGGACGCTTTCCTACTTCAGTGCCTCTTTGACCCTTCGAATCCGTCGCATAAATTTGTGTCCTGTTGATATCGCCATCTTCGCGTTGCCCTCATTCAATCAACGGAATACAGCTTCATTTTCACTTCTAGCTCTACCGTATGATGATTGAGGTTTGTAATCAGCTATCAGGTCTCTAAAAGTTGCCGTTCAGGTAGCTCGTGATATCTGTCTCGGAATTCTGGTGCTCTATGTCATGGAGACTACTTGGTTTCAATACCTCCCCTTTTCTCGATCCTAAGATGGCCGAATTAACATGTGTGTGTGAACCTACTGAGTCCTTTCGATTGTGACTTTCTCGGGACCCTCCCATTGCAGAGACCTTCCAACTTGCTTTCGAATGAGAATTTGACTCAGCGTCTCGACCGAGTGGTTATTTGGTTTATTCCGTTTTGGAAACTCTCCGAATCGAGTTCCGATCGACCTCTGGAAACGCATTCACAGACCATGATATCTCTAGCTCTTATCACTGGCAAGACACTTCTTTTTTCTTTTTCTTTTTCGAACTCTAGACAGCAAGAAAATGCGGCCCCCGCTCGCCTGAGCACGAATCCATGCTCTATATAACGCGTCAAGGCTAACATGAGTATATTCTGTGTTGCCCACACGTATGGTTTCCCCTGGGAATTTCCCATTGTTCCGAAATGACTCTTCTACCTTGCCCGGTTCTAGTCGTCACATTTTCTTGCTTTCTATTTGTGCATTGACATTGTAGCTTGCGTGTACGTTTGCGCCTCGTACTTGCCATATCGACATGCATGAATTACCAGTGACCCTTCGAAATTTCACTTTTGGCCTCATCCCTTCCTTTCGGTCAGCCCTAGATTGACTTCATCCAAGTAAAAGTATTTCACGAGTTGATGGTCGCTGCGGATGCTACTTCCTTGCTTGAGGCGATCCATAGGTTACTTCCTCTCCCCGTGCAGCAATTTACAGTATCCGATCATCCCCAGGGACATTCGGGCTCCAGAATCCACGCTTTACTCCAACGTGCTTACCGCCTCATGGTTTCATCTCCTCTGGGGCCTCGTAGCATTCACTCTACTTGACCGTCTGTTCCTCACGACCGTAGTTCCACCTTATTATTCATCTCACCCTGCTTGAATTTGGGCGTTATTTCGCAGGTGCGAGGTGGTGTAACGCCTCACTTCTTCCTAGTTGTGTTCTCATCCAACCCACTACAAGAGGTTTACAACTACGGTTTCGGATGCTTTCCCCGGTCTCCACAACTCCAGCTTCCCTGTCCCCGGTTTCCGCTCCTTCCAGATCTTCTTCTCAATCTCCCCAAAACCCTACCTTCTTTTTCTAGATCTAGCAGTCTTTCGTTGTCGTGTCGCTAGTTCTCCCGCCAAGAGCTTCGCCAGAGTCAAATTTGGCGTATTACGTCTGGTGAGGCGTAGTTGTAACTCACCCTTAAGCCCGGTGTGGGTTCCTTTCCGCGTCCCTCGCCCCTCGTGCCCCGGCTTCCGTGGTTCTTGCCGTGCTTGCATATGCTCACTCCTCATTGTGGTCCATCGTCTCATGCATATTATTGTTCTTCGGGTAGCTGGCGCGTAGCCCTGTCTGCTCCCTTCATCTACACTCTCGTCCCACTGCCTTCATCCCTCCGCACATCCATCGTTTTGTCTGGGCACATGGCTACTGCGTGCTTGACACTCCCACGAGCTCTAGGCGGTCAACCATTGGATCTAGCCAGCAACGTGATGATGAGACAGTATACGAGCCTTGACGCGAGGGAGACATGACGCGTAGGCTGGTGGGAAATGTGAATGAAGGTTAGTCCAAATATTATTGAGCGGTACCAGCTGCAGGACTCAACCCGGATACCTCCTCGAAAGATGCAGAATCATCAATCTCAGATTCTTGTGGACCGGAACCGGTGTGCATGTGGATCCGCAATGATTTTTATTGTCGAGCGTAGTATGACTAGTGGCCGACCATACTGGCGTTGTCAAACGGTAAGTAGAACCCTGATCCCCGTGAGTTATGTTACTTATATTTCATATGTTCAGTTTCGCCCATCAAATGACTTGATAACGCCACCATACGTACCGACACTGCATTCGTTTCAGTTATTTGGTTTGACACTACGAACCTCGCGGAGTGGTTGGCTCGCATGGTCCCTTATGGGTCGCCTCCTTAATCGATCGATCGATCTAGTCAGCGAAGTTGCCAGGGAATCCATCCTCGCTCATTATCCATGTGGATTCAGCCAGGCTGGATCTTGCATCTGGGATAGGTCATTGGCCAGCTCCCTTGGATAGCCCTCGCGCTCGCGCCTTGGGGTGCGAGTCGAACGGAGAATGTAGTCCATCCCCATTTGCCTTGTTAATAACGTCAAGACTCCAGAGGTTAGCTGTCTCGTAGATGGTTGCAAGTGAACCAGAATGGCCCACCGTATCCGAGATGCCCGTGGATTCTCTTCTGCCATCTGCTTCGCAGATCATTAGATCTGAGCGAAGGAGCTTGAGGTCTCGTCTTCTTCTCATGAAAACAGCTTTCATGGCCTCATTCCTGATGCTTGACAATGTGGACGACAAGGCGAACTGGATGAAGAGGTATAAGTTCGATATCAGCTCGTACATGTATTCACAGCCCAAGTTGATGATCTTACTTTCAAAAGCCGGTCGTAATGCCCTGTTAGTTCTGTATCGCCGTGCCGCCCCGTGCGATTGTGACGGTAAGCTCATGGCTTCCTTCATCTTATCGGCCCGCTCACCCCACCCTTATTGTTTAGGGGTAACATTCTTTCCATCTTTGTCGCCTCATCCCGCATCTGTTCATGACTCTTCGATCTTTGAATGGAAATCTCTATTGAGGCTAGTCGAATGTGGCCAATCTGGACCACAGGCAATATTGCACATCACAATCCTCTAGTATACTGACTCTTACAACTACTGCTACTTCGTCTATCTCATTCTCATGTGTAGAACAATGGAAAGGGGAAATGCAAGACGGCCTAGGTTGTATGCCTCTCCAGTTGTCTTATAGTTAAGAGCGCCACAAGTGCTAGTAATTTACAATATAGTAGGGAAACTTACCCCTATTCTACACAGCCTTGACAATCGTCGCCTGTATGTGGGTTATGTGCGTCATAGCTCCTCTTCCGATAGGAGAAGTCAAAGGGTGGCGTATAAATCTAGCCAAGGTGTGAACAAAGTCGTTCACTTTTAGGTATTACCAAGTATTTCGACAAGAATCAACTCTCCCCCCAAAATTCAATGGATTGCCACGTCAAAAGTATTCAAAACCCTATATATTTGAAGTGTCGACACTGAACTCCTTACTTTAGCCTCCGAACACTCAATCACTCGCCACACCCATGGACACGATGTTCTGACGCAGCACCCTATTCTTCGACGAAGCTACCGCACCCGAAGCCATACCTTCACCGGTACACCTATGTATACCAAGCCTCCGCATGCGTCAAAGCCATCTCACCATCGCCACAGAGCTGATTCTGAAGTCCTTTGGAACGAGACTTGGAGGATCCAAAGCGAAGTCAGCGACCTGCAGGAACGAGTCAAGGAGACTGAGGACGAGATTGACGATGCTGGCCGGCGGTCTCGCGGGAGGGGAGAGAATATAGGTGCTGTGAAGCAAACGATTCAAGGTACGTTGTTGGCGTTCGCGGAGATGTACTCTAGTCTAAGGGCCACGACCAGGTCTGTTGAAGCGCTTCCAAACAAAGTGAATCATCCACCGCAATACGTAGTATTGGTCATGCAAAGTGATATGTACGAAGTATCTGGTTGTGGAAGTGTGTATCGCGAAACGACCTTCAATCCTAGTAATATCAGACGAAAAGCCCCAAAAATACAACACGAATGAAACTAATAATAAGCTACATATTGGAATCTGGTTACCAGCACCGTCTGACCAAGACCTGAACCTCTCTAAATCAAAATCGTGCATGGCCCCGCGCCTCGAGCTCCGTGTCAATCGAATGGCGGAAGGTCGCGTTACTGTTAAGCGCTTTCTCCGGCTTATACATAGGGAAGTGAGGACAGTAGGATGGTGAGATGGCCTTGGGACACGCACCAATGACAGGTTGGGTGGGTAGAGTGAACTGAAGCTCTCCCTTGATCGGTACGTCGAAGTCATATCCGGCATAAGCTAGATGAAGCGTCAGTCAAACAGTTGTTAATGTTAAACGCGGGAGGCATGGGGACAAGGTCACCTCGGAGGGCAGGTTGTTCGTGAACACGATTTTGCTCATAATCACAGTGCTACGTTCTTTGTGTTGGCGTATGTTCAACCTTCGGCGAAAGTCAGTGGGATAAAAAATTGAAATGAATGGGCAGCCCTACGCCACGAAGAAAGAATTTGAATATACTAGACACCATGACCTATTATTTTCATTGTCCTCGGAAAAGCCAATCATATAACTTACGTTTGGAGAGGATGGTGTAAATCGAGAACCATGTTTCTGAAATCTCAGCGCATGTAAGACTTACGAGTTACGGGGTAAATTTATGGCCGACCTTTCCCCTTGACTGTTTGGAACTAGGAAAGATAATCTCGACCACAAATTATGTAAATAGGAGCACCACACTCACAACGATGACCACGGCCACTGATGTCATGCTGTATCATGTATCAGTCAAATAATAAATCCATATGAAGTGTATGGTAGGACCTCGTCACAAGCCCAGTTTCTGAGAACAAAATCGGGTCAACATGATGCATAGGACATGAAAAGCGGGAAAATACCCACGAATCGTGTAAGTCATAAGCCTGTCCACTAGTGCACCAATGCTAGATATATTGCAGTGTCAAAAGGAATGGGACAGCTTTAAACCAACGGATTATCCTACCTTTGAGAAGGGTCAGGTGGCGCGAGGCGCTTGATATAGTAGCAGAGAGAAACCGCGATGAGAACATCAACTGCAGCGCCGACGCTGACAGCAAGGGTGATCAACCAGCCAAACGACTCCGTTAACGCAATCGCGTTGGATAACAGCGGGACGTTGCGATAACTCTCAACAGCCAATGCTAGCCCCCCAACAAGGCGCAGGAAGGACAGTGTCCAGCAGATGACAGGGATAGGCAGCCTTTTCGAGAGGCGGTAGATCCGATATGAGAAGTAACTCTGAAGGGGAAGGGAGGGTAAGGAGACAGAGCAGGTTAGGAGAGGAGTTAACGATCACCTGGACAAGGGATGTAATCAGGGTTTCGAGCACGACGCCTGTCGTTAACGGATATGAGTTCGGGCCAATATCTTTGCGCCCCGCGTGTGTAACCGTCGTAAGATAAATATTATGCGCAATAGTGAAGGTATGAAAGGCTTCCAGGGTCCTGTTGGAAGCTGATAAGAGGCTTGTGATTGTAGGAGATAGATAGGCAGCCTTACAGAACAACAGTGACCAAGGACCTGAGCAGCCACCTATCTTGAAAGTTTTGATAGTAATTGTATGCCTGGATGATGATAATGCCAAAGAGAATCAGGCTGATGGCAAGCGCGATCTCCATAGACCCCAGGTTCTCGTCGGAACGGAGGTCGAATGCCTCGCTGGCCATGGCTGTATCAAAACTCGAACGTGGTGCACTGGGCAAAATGTATGAGAAGTAAGGAGGTAGAATCAACTACCACGACTCTCGGAGTCTGTCAGGGTTCGCCTGGAAAATGGAGCCAACAAGGAATGAAGCTGGAGGAGAAGAGAGGCCACCGCGTGCGGGGCACACCATCGGAGGCTAAATATATGCTATGTCGGCTGATCTGACATGTTACCAGTATCTTCGTGACGCATTAGAAGTGTTGGCAGGGCGTTGACAGATGAGCCCAAGTCATTGGAGGATTGGAGCACGCGGTGCGAGACAAGGATGAAGTCACAACTATATAGGCTTGTACTTGGACACAGCTTACTTACGAGATGGATGTAGGGAACGTAAATGACAATCGTGTAATCAGATACATGATGCCTTTTCGATGCACCTTCGAGCAGCTGGGGCAACATCAACGCTGGTATAATCAAAATTGAGTAGTGTAAGTCTTGACGCAGAGAACGTGGGCCGAAAAAGCAGGGCCGCACCTTAAGGAGACACGTCCTGAATGCGACGCACCAGTAAGCGAAACTCGTCTCGATGAACCGCATTGCAGTTGACAGACCCATCTATTGCTCATTTGGCATGTTCGTTAAATGTTCAAATCGTGACAGCCATGTGTTGCCTGGTGTCATCAGAACGTCTTCAAGCGATAAGATAAGATAAGATTGCAGAAAGCGGTTCAATCAATCACTTTCGGATCTCATGCCCCTACCATCAGACTCTGTATCATTTTATCAGTACTTCTAGTCTAGGAAGGATCGAATCCACTATCTTATTTTTTATTCGTGTTTCAGGAGCCGCGGTACACTGCCCTTCCAGCCCCTCAATATGGACATAAGTATAGGCGACTCCGAGTCACTGTTTCGAAGAAAAATCTTCATATTACCAAATATCACTCCCTGGAGACTGACATAGTCTTTGTTTGAGCTAGAAGCAAAATTCTAAATGATTGATATACCAGAGTGCGAGCGTAACGAATCTCGGATCTTCAAATACCCTAGTTCGACAAGCCTCTCCTCCCATCCCCGAATCAGAAGTAGTACCAAAGCGGTTCTCGCCTCTTTGCTCTCTACCCTCCGCATACTTGACCACGGCTGAGTTTTTCCGCTACTCATTTCTACTACTATTATGACTCCACAAGAACGGGAAATCCTCCGAAATGTTGGCGCAGGTTTAGCAGACAGCATAAATCAACTGACGGTTAAATTAATTCTATATGGTGAGCCTCCCGTCAGGCCGAGCATTCCTCCTCTAACATCTTGCCTACATCAAAGGATTTTTTGCACCAGCAATGGTCATGGTGATTGGTTCCTGCATTAGGTGATTAACGACTATGAATTCCTGCCTCTGCTTGTATTAATTGTCCATCGGAATCTCAGGCGACAGCAGCAAAACTCAGGTTCCTGGGCTCCGACTCTTGTCTGTCTATTTGGCTTGGTCAACTTCTCTGTGAATGCTGTACTCGAGTTGTGTCTTGCTCGGCAATTGCATCTCCTGTTTATGGGCGGTTCGATTACATTGGTAGAGCGCTACGAAGCTTCCATTGCTCAAGGATATCCTATCGATATGGCCACTAGTTGGTTGCAACTGCTAATAGTGAGTTGCCTATACTCTTAGTACTATTGACGACACGATGCTTATGACGCATGTACAGCCTGTCGTCAATGATGGCTTTATCATCTGGCGTGCATGGGTAGTCTTCCAAAGGCGCAGATGGGCACTATATCTGTCCATTGCTTTATACCTGTCAACGGTTGGTATGTTCTCTGTCCATTTTCACGTTGTCTGGTGCTCCCCAATATTAATGCACTACTATAGGATTCACATTCGCCTTTTTGATTGTCCAAGTCGCTCCAGGCTACCATGCATTAGCGCTTGCGATCTTACAGCCAGCAGCCCTTGCTTTGTCTTTGATAACAAACCTAGCCGCCACAATTTTTATAGGTTGGGTCCTGCAGTGAGTCTCCATTACTTGATCCACCGCTACTACTATTTACCTACCTGGTACAAGATCCCATCTGAGATTTATGAATGCCACTTTGAAGACTAGGTATCAGCGATTGTTCAAGCTTCGACACATCTTGGTCATTCTTGTGGATACCGGCGCAGCCTACATGTTTTTACAGGTAAGTCCAGCTGAATCTTGATACAATGCAGGGGAGACTAAAACTTTCCACAATTACACAATAGGTTCTTGCCGTTATCATGTCTACCGTAGATACTCCTGCCATATTACCGGCTGCTACAGCGATAACCAATTTCTATGCTTGTATCTCGGTGAGCGTTAGTCCCCATTTGAAGCACCACCTTTATTGAGTTGCATTAGTTTTCCTACCCCGCTATCACGATCTTCCTGGTTCACGGACCATTCTCCATAGCTGCGGTGAACGACACGGTGATGTCGATTCACGAGCTGCGAGAGTCCAGCTCAACCTAAAAATCACATACATTACTCCCTCTCGATCTTTTCAAGGAAAAATTGAGCACGGACGGACTTAAGGCTCAATCTATTGTAGATCTGGAACCGATAGGGCAAGCAAAGGCTGGAGTACACGCTTACCAGATCCACAAAGGTCACCTGTCTCTCACGACGCGTTTTGTACACTCCGCAGTCTAAGCATATCCGTTCTGAACCCATTCATCAGTGTGTTATTTATGAAGCTGATTGTTCTGAAGTGTAGATCGCTTTGGGCTTGGTGTAATGGAACTATATAACGTGCTCAGCAGATCTGGGATCATAGATTTCTTCCCAAGTGCCGCGCCTCGAGCTCCCCCTAAGCTTCCTACTTGTGACAGATACGTAAGCGGTAGCGTTTTTTATGGGTTAGCCAGCGAAGTGGAAAGAGAACGAGTACAATTCCACAGGCGGCCAAACCCACGGTTGATCCAGGGAGGGGGTTTCGCTCATGCGGGCCTGCACCGTCGATGATAGGAATTGACGCTGCGATCGTCGCGTTGAGGCACGCCAAAAGCTTAGGTCGTTGTTCGGCGGTAGTGGAGTGCCCTCCACTGGAAACTTCGACCAAACGGTAGTGATATTATATCCCTGCAGGAGGAAAGCTACCGCGACGGGAGTGGGATCGGCAAGGACAACCAATGCCGAGTAATTGCTGTTTACAGTTGGTAGGATATCGAAAACGCTTGGCTTGTCGGAATAGATGTAATAAGAAATGTTTGGTGAGGCCTGAGATTTAAATGTTGCGACGGCCAGTAGTCCACCGAATCTATCTGTGCTCTCCAAAGAGCCGCACTTTGTTCCACAGTTAACATGTGGGCGAACGAATATTATGAAGAGAGCAGACCTATACGGCTTCCACAGCGAACTCGCCACCCAGCGAACTAGTAACCGCAGAACCAGAGGCAACGGGGATAAAGCCAAAGGGGAAGTCTCGGCCTTGTACTCCAGTCGCCGTTATAGCCGCTTCTGCAGGTCCTAAGTATACCATTACAGTTTGTTATCCGCGGAGAAACTCTTCGAAAGCCCCATACTTACAGGACGACCCCCGAAATATTTTCTTCGTGACAAGTAGGACCATGAGGCCAAGCACTCGGGGATGCCAGCTTTCTACAGCCTACATGGCTATCTCAAGCCCAACGCGTGCTCCCTGAGTCCTGGATGGACTGGAATAACATGGATGTCAAACTATCATGGGTGAATGCAGGCCGACAAATCAGGACCGCGCCTTTGGGAGGAACGTTGTGAGGCCACTGACAAGGCAGAATTGCTTCGAGGCACCGTAAATTAAGAGGTGCAGTTTAAAGACGGATCTGCTGGGCATTTTGATGGGCGCATGTCTGTTGCAAGATGGGTGCGGACCAACGCTAAGTTCAAACCAAACCGGGGAAGGGCGGCTTCGGGATTAGGATAATTCTATTTGTGAACCCCTCGAAAGTTATGGATAACCCTTAGCAAATATATATTATTTATCAATTGTAAGCGTAACGACGCCTTAGTGTAAAGGGCCCTGGGCAATTTGTGTGGTTATGACCCGTCTCACTGCGACACAGGCCACAATGACGGCATGCACCCTTCAGGTTGGCTTGACGCGAACGCAATGTACTGCCTCGGGACTGACCCTCCAAAGGCCCTGTCAATTGCTGGCTTCTTATTCGGCCTTTGTGTGTGATCGTTGGTGGTTCTTGAAGGCGCTCATAGCGAATTATATCTGAGTTCTCTTGACTTGTAATAGCCAAAGGTAAATTCTAAGTCTTCACAATGATAGAGCGGCAACCACATACAGAAGCTGGGATTTTTCCATGTCCTTTGAGATATCCAAGTGGCAAGATATTTGTGATGAGGGATTACCTCTCGAGTCTCCAGGACCATGGTCACCATCACGGCAGCAGTGCTTAAGATCTCCTCAAAAATATGAATGTATGTCTCACCATCACTATATGGTCGCAGCGCAGGTGAGCACATCTACAGCTTTCACATGTTGTATTTAATTGCCCCAAACTGCAGAGTATATTCTTAATTCACCACATAATCACTTGGTTTATTTTAATAGGTATTGCCTGAACATACGTCTACAGCGGAATCGGGTACAATGGTAAGTCATAATGGCATATGTATAAGAGGAGAATCATTCAAGGACAAGTGTAGGTCATTTTAAAGTGAAAATGTACGGAAGTTTTCGATCGATATAAAACCTGCAAACCCCATTCCATGATTCAAACCTGACTTCGGGAGAGGAGTGCCTCTAAAGACTTCAATCGATCGGCCACTTCCACCTCCATCCGCTCCATGCGTTGTTCAGCCAGTTGATTTGATTTCGACAAGGAGGAAATCAGCTGTTCCAACTGAGCCTCAACAGTAGCAAGACGACCCGAAACTTCCATAATTCCCTGCTGTTCTTTCTCTTGTCGCTCTCGGACAATATCCACGACTGTTGTTAGGCGACCCTCGACTCTGCTGAGCTGGTCAGGGTCAGGAATGTCGACGTACTGGTTATCCCTTATCCACAACATCGGATGCAATGCGTGAACATGTTCGCTCTCCGAAGTCGTAGGTGGCCATTGTAGTTTCTCGTGCGAAGGTACCACCTCGTTTTTCATATCGCAGGCATTACAAATAGCCCCGTCGCTGTCTGCATGAAGCAAATGTCAGATGTCAAAGGATAGTGCAAGATTTGGGAGCGTACCACACTTCAGGCAGACCCAACATGGCAAGCGGACTTCCTGGTTGCATACTACGCACACACGGCCCTTTTTAGTGGTGTCTGTGTGTTCCCCTCCCCCATCATTGCTCGTCGAGTCTGAGTCGTCTGGCCGAAAGTCTGACTTTATCCTCTCCGACACCCCTTGGGCCCGCAGGAGAACCCATTCTACGTCACAATCATGAAAGAAGTAATACACGCGTATGAGGCTGTGTGATATGCTATGTGTTGGGTATCGAGGGTGCGACTCGGTTTCTCGGCAGTTGTTGCAGAAGTCCAAACCATTTGTGAATGTCGAATTCATGCAAATGACACACATATATCGGTACTCTGTCATTGTATTGTGGCATCCGTCGCACCATCTTCCACTATGGGCCCATATGAGCATCGCAGTTGGTGAAGGTATGAAAGACCTACAAATGAATAGGCAAAGTTTCTGCCCAAAAGCGTGTTAAAGAGAAGTAGTATTGATCGAGTGAAGGGGAGATTGTAGAAGCCACCGTCCAAAGCTCGACGTTGTTGATGGGTGTTAAGCTGTCTGACAGATGAAAGCCGATTGAAAGGTCCACAAATCTGTGGATGTTGCGGGTTCGTCTTGTCGCCTCATGTGGGTCAATATCACGACACCGAGCCGTGTGTGCAATTGCTGCAACTGCGAACTTCCATCGTGCTTTTGCAGGTGTCTCTAAGAGCGTATTCGAATCGTAACGGAGTTTGGCCAGATGTTCTGGAGTCCTTGACAGCCAGAAGTTGCCACAGCTCAGAAGGTTCCGATCTACAAGCAAGCTTAATACGAGCTCGTTTGAAGCCGAAGAGTTGCCTTGCAAGTCATCAGTAGCAGGCATTGTGCTGCCTGGCTTGGGCGGCGGGTCGAGGACAGAGCGACGACTGTACCAAATGCCCTGAACAGTCGCCGAGGAAATGTCGAAGACGCCCACGCAGCGGATCCAATCCATGTCATCATCAACCATGACAAAATCCACTTTTTGTGCCGCCACGTTGTGAATGACCACGGAATAAGTCATCTTTAAACGTCCCATGTACGTGTCTGCAGAACCAGATAGAAAGGTATCCTTGTCGTCTTTGCGCGCTTCAAATACCACGCGGAAAAGCCCTTTATACGGGATTTGTTTGTCTCTCCCAGTCATGCAGAAGCCCGCCCAACGGCCGCATATATCAGTTGGATGGCCTGCGAGGTCAGATTCAATGAATCGCTGCGATGGAAATTCGGATTCGGGCCGAATTTTAGCAGGGTATTTAAGAATGGAGATGGGTATGTCCGCGCATGTCATATCAACGTCGCCATTCTCCCTATAATTGTAAAAGGGACTCATGATGACGTAGCCGAGTTGGTAACCAGAATTGACCCATTCAGCATCAGCATTACTGAACTGGATGTATATAATCTAATAAGCTTTTGCTGTTATTCCAGTTGCACAAGTTAGGACGCACAATTCCGAACGCATAGTCCCTGAATTGGCTTTCAGGATCAAGGTGCATTTGTCTGAAAATTGCTGGAGAAACGTCATGAGTAGCGCTCTTGAGAACTCGGAAAGAGAAATGAAAACATCCACATACCAGATAAGTCACCTTTTCTATACTGAAATACTAAGAAGATGGAATTTAACGAGTTGCTCATAACCCCGAATTCGTTAGGATCCAATGTATGATCCTGCCCCAACTGGATGATCTTGAGGTGCTGCTGCAGCAGGAGGTATATAAGTGGATATATATACTGCAATAATCACGAGTAAGATATGCAGAATAAGTTTAGACTTGGGGATCTCACCCGCTCAATTCGGCCAGGTCCCGTTACCATCGATACAGTCGAAGGTGAATAGATATCATACCAGATGACGTCTAGCTGGTCCTTGAGCTTTTTTTCCTCTTCGGCGTCAAATTTGTCTCTCAGTTGGGCGAGTTGCACACTGATGTCATCGACACCTCTGGGAGATGACCGAAGAAGCAGCTCCAACCCATAGAAGGAATCCCCATCCAGATAGAAGTCGAGCAACCGGAGATTCTCCAAGCGGACTTCGCCACGAAGCTTGTAGATCTTCTGTAGGAGGCCGTAAATCTTGTCGGTGTATTGTCCGATACTCGAGCGCCACCCTGGTTCGATAAGATGAAGTCTAAGGTGATAAACACTCCGAGGCACTCACCTGCTGCCCAGTAAGCCAACCATTCACACACCCTGCACAAATATATCAGTTTGATTTGGATACACTCGTCGGGGCCCTCACGTCGTTTCTGCTGGTATCGCTTTGATGAAGTCATTAACCTCTCGAATACTGATGAAGCCGGAGCCATCATCGTCAATCGCCTCTGCGATTGCTTGAAGATAAGAGACACTGATATAGTCTACTGCCCAGGCGTCATCGATATTTTTCTCTTGAATTTTGGGGACACCTATGTGCTCGGTGGTCGTATGCGGCGACAAGATCTGGTGAGGCAGTTCAGAAACATCATCGGTGGTGGGCAGTCTATTGAGATAGAAGTCTCGCAAGGCGAGCACCAAGTGTCGTGCCTTCACTGTAGTTTTCCATCCCTAAAAAATGTCACTATATACAAATCTGATCAAGTAGCATGAGCGGACGAACCATTTCTTTCCAGATCTCTTTAATATGCTGCAAGTCGTAAGGTTAGTGGTTAGATCTACAAAATGATAAAATCCTTACCGGGTCATTTACGTACTTGGAGCCACCCGATAGTGATTCGAGGAGAGACGTCTGGTTACTGAGTGCGCTCCTGATGTCGCGTAAATGCGCGTCGAACCTTCGATCAAAACTTTTGAAGTGTTTGTCCAGCGCCGACGTAACGTCCTCCGAAAGATCGCGCAGGAGGACCGTCCTCAGTTTCCGAAGATATATTTCTTCTGGGGAGGAATCCCTTGAGCTTCCATCGCATTTCTGAACAAGCCCCTTGAGTACGGTGATGTTTTTAACGCTTTCCTCTGCCCCACCATGGGTCAGAATATCATTGAGGATGTCCTTGTCACGGGGCGTATCTAAACGTTTCAATACAGTTGCCAGAGCCTCTCGGATGTCATGAAGTTGTAGTCCCTGCTGGTCGAGCATTGCATTAGCGGTATTGATTCCGAGAACAATATGGGCGGCCAGTCTGCGCTGCAGCTCGCCTCCTAGATCCACGAAACCTTGAGCACAATCCAAAAGACGCTGTTCATATATAGGTGCCTTCAGGTATCTCACTAAGACGATGATGAGGACGGTGTTAGAAAATGAAATGCACCATGTACTTAGTCGTGGTTTGTTCATATACCAGTCACATAAAGCGCCAGCCGCCCTGACCCTTTCTTCAATTGTTTTCAGCAGCGCTTTGAGGCCTCTGTCGTTCTCAACTTCATCTTTGTCTTTAACATGTTGAAGTCTGTGTAGGCCATGAGAAACAGCAGACAATGAAGTTAAAGGATACAAACTGGACAAAGATGGACAACATACTCTTCATCTGAATGTGGACCACCTTCACCTTTGCATTATTCTCACGCCTTTTTATCTCGAATGAAACAACTCCTTGGAAAGCGTCGAAGACAGCTATATGTTATGTAACTGCTACGGTCCTGGAGTTTCAATCAGTTTCAGCTAACCTTTTGATATCGGATGTATTGCTGCTATGACTTGGAGAGCATCCAGAGCTAACTGAATTGATTCGGAGAACTGGTCAACGTCATTTTCCATTGTTAGATCGTATGCAGAGATGGCCTTGAATCTTTCTTCAGTAGACATTCCTTTTCTTGCTCTGTCAATCTCAAAAGTGAAAACCGTATGCGGGGCTGGCATTGAAAGACAGTGAGTATTAAATATTAACTCGAAGATGGAATTATTTAATACTCGCCTACCACGGGGTCTGATGCAATAGGCACTGCGTTATTCATGTCTGAAATATTGTCCTCAGGTTGGCTAGATAGGGGCTGACTGAAGTTCGTGTTGGGGGAGGAAGCATCAGAAACTTTGTGAGACCCTTTATACGACCAAACACCAACGAGCGCTTGAGATATCGGGCTGCAGTCATAAATGAGCCGGGGTCTTCGCATCGAAAAGTCTTGATACGACATGTTGAAACATTCATCACTGCGCACGAAGCGCCAGACAAAAATAACAGGAGAGCTTATTGATCGGATGCTAGCCACCTTGGGATGAGGGATAGATTGTTGATGTCAGATGCGAGATGAAGAGGTTATTTTTGAGCATAAGTTCCCGCTCCCTATTTCTGCCACCTACAAAGCTGTTTGGTAGTTTGATACATGCCGCCATAATGTCTCAATAATACCCTGTCTGTACAGCCATCTTGGCATTGATAGCGTATGAGGTGTGGGCCAAGATACAGAGAAAAGCACTGATCAACATGATGCTCATTCACGAGAGCGAGAACCTCTGGACAGTTCGTGTGTGCCTGTTTCTCAGCCAGTTGACCTTTAGCCTCCAGGCTGTCAAGTGACGGAGTTCAGTGAGGTGCTCGGCACAGCCGGCCTTCCCTACCCGCCTCCCAAATTTGAGTCCATAAGTAGCAAACACCCAGCCACGGAGTTATTGACCAACTAATGTGGAATCGTAGAGCGTGCGAGCAAACCGACATTGAAAGTGTGAAGAGTTTGTGTAGCATACGGTTCATGGCAGTTAACTTTGACATGAGTGTCAGCAACGGGCCACAAGACAAGAATACGCACGAAAAGAATGAACACGAGTTAAGAATGAAGTGACACCGATGAGACAGCAGTATCATGATTCTTCAAAGATGGTGTCAGTGTCATTACTGGTGGTCGGAGGACACATGTCGAGGATCTCTGTAGGGAGCGAACCCTTTGCAGGAAATAGCATCGGCAAAACTTGAGATTTGAGGGTATCTTCTCTTTGACAATATCTGATTTTTAGGACAAAATGGAGAGGCAGGTGAGTAGGATGTAGCTGCAAGTACATTGGCGCCAGGGAAAGCAAAGCCATCAGTAAATCGGGGGAAAACTTTTGAAAGGTCACATCAGATGTGACCAACGACAAACTGTAGCGGGCCTGTTAGGCTCGTGACCAACCGCTTCGAACTCCGCAGGCTACGTGTGAAGCGGCTGGGAGGAACTCTTGGATTTTTGGCGAGTCACACTGTGTCACACGGGACTTAGAATAATTTCGATGGATTCTATACTCTAAAACACAAGATCGTCATCTCCCTCGTCTCCCGTCTCCTCGTCGCCTGATGCATCACTGCACTCAACATCGTCGTTGTGATACACCATGTCCATGTCCAAAGATACATCCTCCGCTTCATCCCTAGTTAGTGTCGGCTCAATATATCCATTTTCGATGTCATTGAGGATTTGCGCCAACTCCGTCGTCATGTCCTCGTTGCCGCCATAGTCAGATTCGTCGTCGGGTTCAACATCACCACTAGCGCCGTTGACAGCAGTGCCGATGGGTTGTAAGTAAGAGGGAGTGTCAGAGGTAGGCTGAGGCTGCGCCAACTGAATGGGATCTGGATTCGGCATTGAGGGTGTCCCAGACACAGAGTTTGAATTAGAAGGTGTGGTGCTGCTAGATGGAATGATGATAGGTGTCTTTCGACGTTGGTTCTGGAGGGATGTAAAGTTCTTGATGTATTCGGTGAGGGGACTCTTTGAATTGTCCATCATGTTGGACAGCCCGAAGGAGATGATGTCGACAGTGGGTTGTTCGTTGTCCTCGAGGACTCGGCCCTGCACAACATGGTAGACCTTGTACTCTTCGAGGCTTGACATGAGACTCTCGATGTCTTCTGTAAGATCGGGAGGGGCATGCCAGGTGCCTTGGTCATCACCGAACATATGATTGAGACCGTTGGCCAAGTTTCGGAGTGCCGTGACGCAAGGTGCCACCTGCTCGAGCCATTCCCATGACGCGTTAGAGCCGTGAGCTTTGTAGTAGCTCTAGAAAAGGTTTAGTTTCCTGGAGAACATGTGTCGTCACGTAGATACTCACCTTGATCCAAAAGTTGAGGTGTTCTTGAACTAGATCTACCTCAACAAACGAGTTGGGCTTGCCTGTGGGATTCAACAACCAGTTGTTGAGGATGATATCACTGTGCACTGTCATGTTAGTAAACTCAAAGGATAAAACATGACATTGGCTCACCGAACAGGCTTTGGCCACACTGAGGTCAAATTATGAATGATATGTAGCATCTCATATGCATATTTTGTGCGGCCGCTCCCCCGGAAACTGAGAGCCCAGGTCTTGAGCACAAGGAGGACACGCCCCGAATCGCCACTCTTGATTGCATCACTGTACTCGCGTGAAATCAACGCGTCCCGTAAAAAGAGCACACCATTCTCAAAGACCATGTCGCCCGTGGTGATTGGGCCATCAGGACTGCACGCTGCACGCTGTTGTCGAAGATCGTCAACGACCTTCGTGTTGACAAACTTATCATAGACTTGTTCTGCATGAGCCTTGAAGTCCTTCCAGTCTTTGACTTTTGTGGTGTACTCTTCAAGTGTCTTGTAGCCCGAGACCGACAGGAAGCAGTGAAGGACACGGGCGTAGAGAGAAACAAAGACAAGGTCGCGACATGTTCGAAAGGGCGGGAGGGAAGTGAGCGTGATAGGAAGCCGGTCGAGGCGTGTGTTGTGAAATGCAAGACTGCCTGGATTGCGAGGTGATCCCCAGTGGGTCGAAAGCAGGCCATGGATGTCTGCAATCTTTCCATGGAACAGGCCTGGCATCCAGGCACCCCAAAAAAAGCCTGGGTGCCCAGCTTCATTGCCTGCTTGAATGTTCTCAAGCGCGCGAAGGCGTGCAAGTGATAGCTGATCCCCAGACATGACACGGACATGTTGAGGAAACTCCGAGCCCTCATCACGGCCCTCGTCACGCAGTCGAAGCTCCTCGACAATGGCATCATCTACTTCTGAGTTTCCGATGATGGTCGACTCGTCAATGTTCCATGCGGGCAGAGGGTGTAGGTCTGTTTGGTGGACCTTGATTTTGAGTGGTGAGACGGGCTGTTCTTCCTCTAGTTGCTTCTCAAACTTCTCAAATCCCTCCCCGCCATGCGTCACGGCAACCCGCATCAGAGTAAAAATGAGGTTCAGTCGAAAATCGCGTGCTTCTGTAGGGGTATGTAATATGTCGGTGATGTTGAGTGGTGAGGCCGTGAGGAATGCCTCTTGAAACTTTTTGAGTTCAAGATCCTCCAATCGAGTTGCCCAAAGACGAAAGAGAGTTGCGCATGTCCCATTCTCTTGTGAATCTGAATGGTCTTGTCAATGCGGAGTCCAAAAACAGTACTAGGAAACCTACCGTGACGCCCTATTATTTGCTCAGCATTTCGAAAGAAGATGTTGATGTTATCGTAGACTATGCCATATAATCCAGTGGCGGCGATGGCACGAGCCATGGACCGCATCGATCCAGACAGCTGATGCAATGTACTAGTACGTCACGGCACTTCTGTGGCTTTGACAGCGGCGGTAGGAGCATTTGTTGTAACAGAGGGTGGAACTCCAATAGTGGGTGTCTCTATTGAAGATGGTGCCTTCGTTTTCTTCTTATAGGCCTTCCGCGAGACAATGTTTGTGTAGCTTTCTGAAAGACCAAGCTTTGACATAACAGCTATGGCTTGTCGTTGAGCCCCCGTTGCGTAGAGGTATAGCCCGAGAATACGCTTGGCAATGTTGTTTGAATGGCTGTATTCTCCAAGGCATGCGAGCGCCGATGAAGTTACAACCTATCCTCGATGTCAGTTATGGCCTGAGTCATGAAATAACAACATACCGTAATTGTTCGTGCTTTTCGTTGTGAAGTGTGCTCTTCAGCATACGGCGAGGTTGAGAAGCTTGTCAGAAGCCGCATTGAGACAGCCGCCATCTTAGAAAGCATTGTGTGGATGGTTGAGAAGCTGAATGAAGTGATGAAGGACTCGTCGATAGTCTTTCGCATGGTTCGAAGCTCCCCAGATTGTGTGACTTCCTGAGCCTCACGCGCCACTTTGTTTGCGACATAGTCGATGGCCCAATTACCAACCTCCTCTTGAGCTGGCTTGCTATTTGATGAAGAAGTCCACCAATTCAGCACCTTTGTTGCTGCTCCTCGGTTGACAAAAAACTCATGCCATCGAACATTGCCCTGATAACGAGTAGGGTCGAATACGTGCTCCATGAGATCCAAGAAGCGGAGGTTCTTTGAATGAAGGAAATCAATAACTTCGTCCAGTTGAACCCGCTTGTGCTCTATCTCAGGAGCCTCGCGCTCCTTTTTATCGAGAGCTGCTTTCTCCCGTTGCTGCTTATGCCTTTTTCGCAGTGCATCTTCCTTTGTCCTTACGGGACTACTGACCACGATGCCATCGTCGGAAAGAGGCGGGAAGGCAGAGGGGTCGTTAAGGGGTGCAGGTGGATTGGGTGGGACAAGGCCGAGACGAATATCAAGGCTGGGTAATGGGCCTGAGTCTAAATCACTATCCGATGATGGCTCAGTGAGAGGGCTGGAAGGTTGAGTGGGTTTTGTTGGAGTGTCGCCATCGGAGGATAGCTTGCTTGAGGGACTGGAAAGGGGTGTTGAAAAGGGGCTGGAGAGGTTCATCGTGAGTGAGAGTCAAGACACGGTGGCTGTGACTTTTTACTCACTCTTTCATCACCACTTGCTACCCATGATCCAACGTCGAAAAACTGGCAAGACACGGCGTAAACCTGTTGATACAAGTGGCTGGCCAAAACACGAGTATCTTAAACCAAAAGATCTCGAGGGATTTCTGGAAAAGGTCCAGAAAGCGTTCGGCTGGAATGTCCCCCCACGTACACATCAAGCTGGAGCCATCGAAGCACAACTGTGCGGAAAGAGTGTCCTCGTACATGCCGGGACTGGTTCAGGGAAGACTGCAATCGCGGCGGGGCCACATGTCCATGAGAAAAGTAAAGGGAAAGTCACGATCATGGTTTCACCATTGATTGCACTGCAAGAAGAACAGGTTAGTGCTTTCAAACATACACAGAAGTGACACAACTCACTGAATAACAGGTGAAAACATTTGACGACGAGTTCCAGCTATCTGCAGTGGCTGTTAACAGTGCCCATGGCGGCTGCAGCCCTGAGTTGATGACTGTACGCCACATGTCAATCCACGTATCACAAGTGAACTGACGCAGGAACTCACATTAGAAAATATGTTCTGGGGTATATCAAATCGTTGTCATCTCTCCCGAGATGCTGTTATCAAAAAGGTTTATCAAAAACGTTATCAAGAACCGGGAGTTCAGTCATCGTGTTCTCTCGGTGGTGGTGGATGAGGCCCATGTTGTGTCTCACTGGGGCTCGGGATTTCGAAAACACTACGGCCGTCTGAATGTTCTTCGCGCTCTACTTCCAAAGGGAACACCGATAGTCGCAATGTCAGCCACTCTACCACCACGTGTACGGAGGGACGTTGTGCAAAAACTCCAATTAGGGACCGACTACATTACAATCAACCTGGGGAACGACCAAAAGAATGTGTCAATTGTCGTACGAGGCATTCACAACCCCATGAATACTTACACCGATCTAGATTTTTTGATTCCACCCCATATCACAGAAACCTCACAGATACCCAAATCATTCATCTATGCAGACAGTATTAGCACTGGCCCTGAAATTGAGCGGCACCTGTACGAACTCTTACCTGAAGAGTTGCGGGCTGCAGGCGTAATCCGACCATACAGTGCAGCATTCACAAAGGAATACCGTGCGGAGCTTATGCGTCTGTTCAAGCTTGGTGCTGTGCGCATCCTTATATGTACAGATGCTGCAGGAATGGTAAGCACCACAGAAACACAGAAACAAAGATGAGCTTACAATTGCGTGACAGGGTTGCAATATCCCAGATGTCGACATTGTTGTGCAGTGGAAGCTGCCCTCGAATGTATCTAGCTTTATTCAGCGCGGTGGGCGTGCAGCTCGGGCTGATGGACGGACAGGACTTGCAGTGCTGCTGGTCGAGAAATCAACATTCGAGGCTGATTTGTCAAAGCTTGGTGCTCACCGGCAGCAGGCAGCCTCTGCAAAAAAGAAAAGCAAAAAGACTACAGGGGTGCGCCAGCCTGGCGAATACCCAAAAGCAACAAAGGAATATGCAATCTTACATGGAGGGGACCGTGGGAGGCACAGTGGTACCGAGGACAGCACACAACTGGCTGCCGAAGACGTCTTGGTCGACTACGAGGCACCAGACGAGGGCCTATACAGTCTAGTCCAAACCACTCGGTGTCGGCGTAGGGTCTTGGCCAAAATCTTCGGAAACGAAGACCCTGGTAAGCCGCCATCTAATATACAGATTCACGTGTACTCACTTCCAATGTCCAGAGCCAACTGTCCCTTGTTGCGACCTTTGCAATCCCGAATTGTTGAATCGTACACGTCCAGGCCCTCCTCGAGTGGTTGAGCGAGCTACACCAGTCAGGCGTGGGGAGTTAGACAAGGGCGCCAAAATTGCACTATGGAAATGGCGCACCTCTATCATAACACAAGATTTTGCTGATTCTCTAGTCGGCACCTCGGGTATTCTCAAGGACGAGACAATCGACATTCTTGCATCCGTTGGGCCCATTACATCGAAACAGCAGCTGGAACGCGTCCTGGGAGGGCGATGGCTTTGGTTACCCACATACGGCGAGAGTTTATGGACTCACATGCAAACCATTACATTCCTTCCCTTCCGTCCAAAGCCCAAACAGCCCAGCAAGAAACGTGTGGCTCAGGACGAGCTCAGCGAGCTTGAGAACGCCTCTAGTGCACTGCCAGATGGTGGGAGAAAGAGACAACGAAAACAAGCGCCGCCAACATCAAATACATCCGCTCAATGTCCCCCATCAAATCAGGTGACACCGCAGAACGCGTCCTCAAGTGCGTCGACATCGCGTCTGGATCTTTCTTCCCGTGTTGCTCCTGCAGCTCCTGCTCCTACACATCCATATCCTTATCCTTATCCTTATCCTTACCAACATGCACCCCAATATCCCCCATATCAGCCACAATCTTGGCCACCATCGTTATATTATCCTCAACAGCCGCCGCACACCCCGTTTGCCACGTCGGGCTCACCTTCAACGATGCCATCACTGACACCGTTCATGGCCATTCATCACGCACAGGGCCAACAGCATGTGCTAGCGCCCATGGTGCCCTTCAATCACACACCCTACATGCACCATTACCATTCCACGCCTTCCACACCTCGTTCTACCCAAGGTTTAACCCCATATGCCATCACCCAACCGATCAACACCTCAATTTATAGCACTCCCACACCCATTTCACGATCACAAAACCCATATCAGCATCTTCTCACACCGGATTGTTCCTCACGGCCACCAGAATCTTCTCCCACTTAAATTTTTCTCAGATAACCACGTAATTGTTTTTGTATATTGGCTCTACATATACTAATACAATGATATGTACAATATTGCGGGCAACGAGTAAGAATTGAAGTGTTACGAACAAAAATTATGTTTGCTCGCAAACATTGAAGTCGAAATTTCACTAAGTCCCGTGTCACGCCTGGGGGACTCGCCTAAATCGCAGGAGTTCTTCCCAGTCCCTACGCAGAGGTGCTTTTGTTGGGTGTTGTTGTGGGGGTAAACAAAAGCAAACCTCGGCGTACGGGATTGGTAGCGAGTCTACGGGCCTGTGAAGAAAATTCCACTTCGTCTGGGCCAAATGTTTTTGTGGCTGTACACTTTGTAATCCTTTCCCATTTTGGCAAACTGGCCAACCAAGGCACTGCTGGCACCCACAGATTTTTCTGGAGAAACATTGTTTAGATACATGTTTTTGGGTAGATAATTAATGTTTATTTAGAAATACTTGAAATATTAATTTAGAAACAGACTGAAAACATGTTTCATGTTGCCAAGCTGTTTCTGAGGAACTGGTTCTCAAAATGTATCTCAAGAAAAATGTAGGAAACACTTTAAATTTTCCTTGCCTGTTTCTACAGAAAAGTGTGACATGGATCCAATTACTGTTTTCTAGATTGACATGATTAGGCCCTATTCGGTGCCCCAATTAGCATAATTTTTTTAGTTTTGCCAGGTTAGAGCTAGCTGGAAAAAAGTCACAAATTACCGTGACCAAATTAGTCACATATTTGTAACAACCGTAACACTACGATGTGATGAGATAAAGGTAGATTCATCCAACAGCTGTGGCTGTGCCATGTTAAGTGAAGATTCCAACAAAGTAATTCAATTCGGACTGTCTTGCAAAATCTGAGATCTCAGAAAATTTTACTTTTGCTTTTGTGAGAGGCCTGTAGCCTCAGATTTTTATTCAAGTGCCCGTATCAGATATAGTGAGAGAAAGACCTCTCAAAACAGAGCCATCAGCAGCGTGGGATCAATCCCATCAAAACCTTTGTTCAGCAACGTTTCTATGTACACCGTTCCCTCCACAGGCACTTTGACACAGAAGCAACACTACCAATCTTTATAGAAAGTAAAAGTGAAGTTTCTCAAGGTTACCTATTTTTTATACAGGGCCATGTTGAATTACTTTACTTTAATCTTGACTTAACATGGCACAGCCACATCCATTAGATGAGTATGGATACTTCAATCCTCACAGGGCAGAAATGGCTCAGGAATTGCTTGTTGAAAGTAATGCTCATTTTCTATGTGTCTTGTTTGGGTGTTTCGAATACTTAGGTGGCATACACAGGTCATCCAACACGCAATCCTGTTTTGGGGTGCTGCAGCGATAAGGATTAGATGCACATCTAATCAAACATTACATTTGAGTGACATTTCTGTAATTTGAAATGACGCAGCCAAACACAAATTAGACCATGGTAAATCCTGCTACCAAAATTACATCCTTAAAAGGAAACCTAATCCTAACTAAATTTCACTAATCGGGGCACCGAATAGGGCCTTACTGTTGCGTAAAATATTTGCCAAGAAACATTTGAGATATTATGATGTTTTTTGAGATATTTGAGAGAGAACCATGTTATCAGATTTCTAACACATGTATCTCAAGAAATATTCAAAGAAATTACTATATATGGT